>LZCU01086180.1:0-11347 GCA_001663935.1 Asymmetron lucayanum | reverse complement strand
CACCACTTTAAGTATGTTTTTCAAGGTGGCGGATTTATGTCACCTGGTGGTAATATGTGAATGGCGGTTTACCTGTATTCCCAGTTGGAAGCTGTTGCTGCCCTCCCGACATGATGCTACCGATGCTAGTCTCTAAACAGACGTGTCAGCTGGGCGAAAACAGAGCAGAATTTGGAGAAATTGTGAGCCTGAAATAGGTTTCCAATGGATTTCAGTCAGATCACGACTTCCGCGCCGGCAAATACACCCCTACTAGGTTTTACTCCTGACTTGGCCAAAGTCCCCTGTACTAGTCTCCGAGCAGACGTGTCAGGTCGACGAAAAAAGAGCAGAATTTGACCAAATAGGGAGAAATAAGTTGTCAAGGGATTTCAGGCAGTCAGTCAGTCAGCATGTTCACCTATCCGGCAAATTCACTCCTACTGGGCTTTCATTCGACCTTTGCCCAAGTCCCCTGTACGACCAAATTCTTACTATTCACCGGCCGGGAGTGTGGTAGAGACTACCCTGTGCGGCCAAATTCTTACTTTTCAGCCAAGCGGGAGTCTGGTGGAGACTGATGCCTCTGGTCAGTAAAACACACCCTCACCTCAGGCAAGGGGTTACAGAATGGAACACAGACCGGCGCACGGGTAAGGCCACACCAAGTAATTTCTATGGATGCCGTCCTCTTGAGACCCAAAATCTAATGCGAGATCGCAAAAAAACATGAAGGGGCGAAAAAAAGAAGATGCCTAGATATGAAATATAGTTCGGGACAACAAATGTTAGGATACAAATTGAATGAGAAAACACAGTGTAACAACCAACAAGTCTTTTATTTGTCATAAAAACAGCAATAAATCAGTGGAACGTAGTCTGTTTATCTCCTTTCATCACATCTTCCCTTATATACGACTTGGGGCACTGTCGTGACTCTTTGGTCATAGTAATACAGGAATCGGAATTCCTCTCTTTTTCTCTGGGAACAGGCCAGAATCAATGCGCTGACGTTATCCAAAGACGTTACTTGATGTGGCCTCACAGAATGAAACACAGACGGACGCATGGGTAATATTGCATAACTCTGTACAGACATGAAAAGGGCGATGAAAGTGAGTCATATTTAATGAATAACAAACGACGCGCCTTTCTGAAATGAGACTAACGTTAGTTGCAATATTAATATTTGCTCCAACGCAAGGAAGTTTCTTACCATGAATTTCAGCCTAAAGAAACTTTCTTGTGTTGGAACAACTTGAGATAAATATTGTAGCAATAGATTCTACCGACACAGATGTGCTTTCATTCAAATAAGAGACTAACGCATTAATGAATTAGTAACGACGGGCATTCAAAGATCAAACGATTTTTACTGCGTCATCAGTTTTTTATGCTTAATATTGAGAACAATCAAGAGAGACAAAGAGCATAATTTATGCAGTTATTTCACCCTTGTTTACATACATTTATACATACGAGTACTTACTTACATTGCGACAGAAAGAACACCATTTTCTGA
Organism: Asymmetron lucayanum; assembly: GCA_001663935.1. NCBI lineage: Eukaryota > Metazoa > Chordata > Leptocardii > Amphioxiformes > Branchiostomatidae > Asymmetron > Asymmetron lucayanum. Next base: position 9,846 of record LZCU01086180.1, on the reverse strand, counting down.
AAGAAACTGACCTTGAAAAAAAACATGGCGACCCAACTTCAGCCTGGTTCCCCAACAATGACAACGTTAACTTAGCCTCCACCAGGCCTTCCTATGGGAATACGGATAGTAGAATTTGGAAGAAAAAAACAGGAAATACAATTGGCCAGGAGAGTCAGTCCGCGGCGAGTCAAAACCTAAGGCCCCGGTCACACATATGCGTACGCATTGCGCATGAGTTACGCATGGCTGCGTATGAGTTACGTATAGCTACGTATGCATTGCGTACGCCAAACGTACGCAATGCGTATGAGGAACNNNNGCTGTACTAATATGATATTACATAGTACTCCTGTACTAATATGATATTATATAGTACTCCTGTATTAATATGATATTATATAGTACTCCTGTACAAATATGATATTACATAGTACTCCTGTACAAATATGATATTACATAGTACTCCTGTACTAATATGATATTATATGGTACTCCTGTACAAATATGATAATACATAGTACTCCTGTACTAATATGATATTATATGGTACTCCTGTACTAATATGATATTATATAGTACTCCTGTCCTAATATGATATTACATACTACTCCTATGATATTACATAGTTCTTCTGTACTAATATGACATTGTAGGTCACCTAGATTCTAGACTCTGTGGTACAGATACAGGACACTGTTGATGACCTGGTGTTTACCATAGCTGTACTTTGAGCCTCTCAATCATCTCCAAGCAGATGACCAGTGATAAAATTGTTTTCTGTCCTGTCTACAAATTGGAATTGTCTCTACCAGACTAATTATAGCTATACTGGCTATAGGGGGATACTAATACTTGCCAGGGGAGTTTGGCCGCTATAGGGTTTGAATGGCTCGATTAAAAGCCTTCCGCAGACTGACTTTCCTGGCCAATTTTATTCCCCTGCTTTTTGCCGAATTCTACAGTCCGTACCCCCATATGAAGGCCTGGTGTATGCTATTAATTTGGCCAGCCGAGTTTGATTTGGAAACAGAACAATGCCATCAAATATCTACTTGGAGATTATCTCACAAGTCTTTGGGTATCATTTGAGTCAATCAATCCATCGACATCAGCTATACAGCTTTGACAGATTTTATACATATATGGGTGGAGTTGTAGTTTCCAAAAGACTTCAAATCCCCTGAACTTTTGACAGCTAAGCTGATATATATGTACTCAAACTTTCATTGTAAGAACTTAGATAACAGCTCTGGTATTAAGTTCTCGATTGAGGGGCCAAAAATTTGTATTTGTATTGTATTTGATGGGCCAACTACTACCTCTTCGCAGCCAGAGGCTGAATTGTGGGTGGGGCTGAATCAAGGGTCGGTAATGTCAGCCTTTCAGTGCTCTAGTGACCTCAATACGACCCCGCTGCGGCCATGACTGTAGAATTTAATCCACTCACGAAGGGATGATCTCCTACTCTTTTCGATAAGTGCGGTGGGTCCTTGTCCTTGGGAAAGGCACTTAACACAAATTTTCTCACTTCACCCAGGTTTCAATGGATACTTGACTTCGGTTCGGTGAGGTATAAGTTTGGCGGAAGTTTCAATACAGTCTTGCCCATTAGCTCTTGGCGTGGTGAGCTGCATTAGCTACTTGAAAAAACTTATGCTCTGGAGTTGGATGACAACTTTACCTTTTTTTTACCTTTTCCACCTTTAGGTCCATCACAAGATCGTACTACCGCAACTCAGTGGGCGCCGTGCTTGTCTACGATGTCACCAACAGGAAGTCGTTCGAGCACCTCGAGTCCTGGTGGCACGAGGCCAAACAACACACGATGCCCCACAACATGGTCTTCATTCTGGTCGGACACAAAATAGACTTGGCGGCAGAGCGGGAAATCAGCAAGGAGGAAGGGCAGCAGTTCGCGCGGACTCACGACATGTCGTACATAGAAACCTCCGCGAAAAACGCCGCAAACGTGGAAAAAGCGTTCTGGCAGGTCACGCGTGAAATCTACGAACTGGTGGAGATGGGGGTGATCAACCCGGCGGAGGGGTGGGAGGGGGTGAAGAGTGGGATGATGCCGAAGAGTTATAGTACGGTACCGCTGGCATCGCAGGAGGAGAGCAGCGAGAGAAAGTGTTTGTGTTCGTGACGGGAAGGATTTGCGAACCCACCGTACTCTCTGAGGAACGTCAGTTATCAAATTCAGAATGTATACTTTGAATGTATGTAGTAAGTTTGTGTCTGAATTCAGGGTTTTACACCACAAAAACAAGGAAATTGGGGGGCTACACCTAATATGTCAGCGAGAGAAATTGTTTGTGTTTGTGATGGGAAGGATCCGTGAACCGGCCAGAATATCCGGGGGATGTCAATGCCGCCAGGAGTTATCAAGTTCAAAGTGTTTAATTCAACTGTAAGTTTGTCTGGTCTTGAACATTGTCAAACTGTTAAACTTAGGCCCAATTCAAACAGTCCCGATGTCGGGTCCCGATGTCCTGTGTGAACAGGAATTTTATGGTCGCCGACAGCTTTGTCCTGACGTCGCGAAAATCACCCCCTGACAGCTCTGTAATTGTTGGTATTTAAGCTTATTTTGTGCACAGATTTAGAGTTTAGCAGTTTCACAAAATGGAAATGAGCGTAATGATGCCAAAGAGCTACAGTACAGTAGCCCTGGCATCGTAGGAGGAGAGCGGCAAGAGGAAGTGTTTGTGCTCTTGACGGGAAGGATTCGCTAACCCGCCAGACTCCCCGAGGGAAGTCAATGCCGCCAGGAGTTATCAAGTTCAGAATGTTTAATTGGAATGTAAGTTCATCTGTGATGGTGTTGGACATTGTGAAACTGTTAAATTTAGTCTCTGGGTCATTTCAACTGAAGAATGGTCGGAGGCCTGGTTGAAAGCTTCTTGGTAAGCATCTTATTAATTACTTTGGGAACAGATTTAGAGTTTAACAGTTTCATGTTTGATTTTATGTCCTTTCTTGTAACAAAACAGCTATAATATCCGATTAGGTTTACAGCCGTAAAAATACAGGTTAACAGTCAGGAGGTCAGATGGGCAATAGCTATGATTTAGAGTTCAACAAAAAAAATTCAAATCAGTCAGTATGGAAGGAAAAGGGTTAAAGAACATAGTGTTTGACACAGTTTGACATAGTTCTGTTTTGTGACAAAGTTTCTCCATATCTATGTACTCTTCTGTTATTCCTTTTGCAGGCAATTGCTTCAGTTCAGTAGAATTTTATTTAGTTTTAAATGTAGGACAGAATTGTTGTTAAAGCCTTGTTTTTATTGAGCTTGTCTCACGACAAAATTAATTTGTGAGTTATTCTGTTTCAAAATTTATGACAAAGATGCATCTGCAGTTTTAAAAAAGCTACTAGGGGGCCTAAATATGTACCACTTCTTTCTGAGCTCAAAGGCTACTTGCCACTGCTAAGTATGTTGGCTATAGCTCATTTAGAAGAAATGATACAAAATAGAAGTTCTGCTGCAATACGAATACAAGCTGGTAGGGGGAAAATCTAAACATTTCTAAAAAAGTCTCAACCACATACCAAATATCAAAACGTGTAGACTTATACTATTCTTTCACAAACTTGCAAACAATCCCACAGAAAAATACTTGCTACATAAAATCAAACCTTCATGGCAGAGGTAACAATCACCTAGTACTTGTTAAGCCCCATTTACATTCGTCGTATGACGTCACACGATAGGTTTTTCAGCTAAATCAGGCCTAAAGTAAAACCATTTACAAATCTATACCTGTAAGTCACCATGTAGCTTTGATATCTATCCCTCTGAAAGGTACAAGACGGATTTTAGGGCTATTTCACCTGAAAAACCTTCTATCGTGCAACGTCGTACAACGAATGTGAACAGGGCTTTACTGGTGAGCATTGTTGTTTGGCTGGATTGTACTGATTAATGAGAACAGTGTTTAAACTATGTGATGAACCAAATTTTGTATCATAATGTGTCGTGTGACACAATTGTTGCACGTTAGATGTTGAATCATGGTGTAATGATATGGGTGTATTTTGTCACTGTACATGTACAGTAGTTGAATGCCTAGTATAGGATAGGTGAAAGGATGTGGTTAAATTTTATCAAATATCTGATGGTTTCAGAGTAACTGGAGATGGCCAGAATATCAATGTATTCATGAAAGAGAGAAATGGAATATGTGATAAATGTAAGATTGAATTATGTTAAGAAAAAAACATATTGATCCTGAAGGCATTGTTGATAGTTTCAAGATTAACTTGGAAATTCAAGATATGGAAATACCAAAGTGTGTGGTCCAAAATTCTTTTAACCTTACCTGTACAGCCAATTGTTTCTCATGTGTTTGGATATTAACTTTGGGGACTTTCTTTGGACTTCTAGTAGTATTTACTGTGATCAAAAATTTTCTTTACTGCAAGTGCAAGACTTTGACAAACAAATGCCTTAGTTTGAGTAGTATGTTCAAGTTCATGTGATAATATGATCTGGGTGGTATAAAAGGGGAAGGAGAAATGTTACAAAATCACTTATTAATATGTCAGTTGACTTGTCCATAAAATGTCTACTTAGCCTGGAATCTTGCCTTTTGTGGGCCTAGCATATGACTCTAACAGTCAAACAGCAATGATGAGGGCTGATCGAAGCCTAACTGGGCTGGATTCTAGGCTACTGATTACAGTAGGACATTGAAATATGCTCACTGCTTGTTGTTGAAATGGTTGGACAAAATCCAAAGAGGAAAGAAAAACATTATGACCATGGTGGTTCTGTGTGGTCTCACTGGTATCCTTTGATTTTGGCCCTTGGCACAGGGACTGTGGATCCAGGCTAGTATTTCAGGAAGTTGACAGGGTTTGGAAGTGTTGGTTTTGGCAACAGTTACAGAACAAGACCAGGCAGTAGGCTACAGTTTGGGTGAAGTTTTCTGCACAACAACATACTGTAAATTCAGAAATTTTCACAGTGGTTTATTTTCGCGGTTTTCACAGTGACCTCTCCACCATGAAATGAATTAATGACATCGCGAATATATCTTTAATCAACTACTGTACTACAGTGTTGTGTCAACCATGAATCTAAAACACCATGAAAACCTCCTTCCTCCTACCACGAAATATAACTACTGCAAAATTAAATGAATTTACGGTATGCTGACAGATAGGGAAAGACCTCTTTAATGAACCAATCGCAGCAGGCCATCAAAATTCAAAATAGACCAATGAGAAAGCAACTTCTTCTGTCAGAATTTTGCATATCGAGGTTTTGACTAAAATTGGACGGGCTTTGTGAATGATTTGTTTCTTTGGTCTTAGGCATTTTTAGATAATACTTTAAGTTGAATTTTAGAACAGCAGAATGAAGTCAAGGGTCAGAAGGTTTTTATTTCCTTTGTATCAACAAATTATGGAGTGAATAGAGTCATATGAATGTTTTCCTCTCAAACCTCAGAGTCTGTTTTTATCTCTTTCTGTAGCCTCTGTTTTATTTTATATTGTTTGGGAACCAGCAAATTAAATTTGTGTGGTCTCTCAAGTTGAATGAAAAGAAAAAAAAGTTTTGCATGTGCTTCCAATATTGATATGAGAGATGCCTAGAAAAGGGAAAAACGGATATTTTGAGTGGAGGTGGATAATTTGTACATGTGCTTGTAAATTGTGGGTGGTGCTAGCTTAGCACAAAGATGAGAAAACTAATTAGGCAGGAATCATTTTTCTATTTCTTACACCAAAGTATTGCTCCCATTTTAATGGAGTCACCCAATTTGCAAGGAACTATGGGATATATTTGTTGAGTAGTAACTTATACCCCTTTTAAGTTTTAGAACATAGAGCCATTAGTATGGAAACAGTTTTGAGCAGTGTTTATGGTTTTTCAGGGAGACAAGTAATAGTTTGAGTAGTCAGCTCATTGATTTGCATTTACTAAATGTAAAAAGTGTCTTGCCAACAAAATGGTGTCATGCAGCAAAACTGTTGTCATGTTTCAGGTACACTGTACAAACAATAGACTGTGACTTGTTTTTGTGTAGGTGTGGTGTTATTGGTTGCAAATGAAGTGAGTTTTTACCAAAGAATTGTCACATTTCTAACATAGGCTTCACAAGAAAGAACCTGACAATGTAGTGGTCACAGATGCAATGAAATCAGTTGAAAGGGCCTGGCCTGATTTGTAGGTTTTTAGACTTGGGAAGGGCGTTCCTTTTTGCCATATTTCCACTCCTTAGACCATACCTTTTTTCTTGTATCTCAGATGTAACAAAAAGGCTAATGTTGAAAAAATTGAAAAAGAAATTCTGAGATTTAACTTTTTTTACTTTGCTACCCAGGGCTCGAAATTAAGGGTGTTTCTATGCCAAGAGGCTACAAAAGTTTGCCTTGGACAACACAATGCACACTTGGGATAATTTGGGGACAAAAACTAGATCTGCCCTTCGGGGATTGTCAGGTGTACGAACCGGCATTTGACTCCCGACACTGGTTTCATACGCAAGAACATCACCCAAGCAAATCTCTTTGTGTCAGTTTATGCATAGTAGTAATATGCCATACTACAGGACAGTGTATATGATGAAAAAGTTTTTGGACAATCTAAGCTTACTTTGGGACAGTTGAAATGTCTTTTTGGAATAAGTCAGGGACAGTAGGGAAGAATTTGAGGCCTGGTCACTTTCGTACACACAGTCTCGGATTGAAGATAGATAAAAGTTTTATTCTCAAACCTATGTTTTATCTTGTCTTCTACTAGTTCTAGCCTATTTTTTGTCAAAAAATCTGAGAGCCAAGAAAAATAATCAGTATGTCCTAACTTTCATAATAATTTTGCCCCCCCCCCTTCACCCTTAAAGCAAAGCCCCCTTCCTGCTTATCCCAGACACAGTAACCCATCTATACCTATCAACGTTTTCCTGACTGCATCGCCCAGAAAGTTTGAAGTATTGTATTGTATTATTATTCTGAGTGGTTTAAATATTTACTAATACAAAATGCGTGCTTGTATCAATCCGATGTTCATATAATTATGAATGCCAATGAATATTATATGATTTATATATATACATTTGTAACTATAATATATCTATATATGTGTGTGATAACCTACAGGTTAAGGTGAAAGAGTTGAGTGTTGATAAAAGAACACAACAATTTTTTTCTTGGTTCTCAAAATTTATGAAATAATACAAGACTGGAAGAACAGCATGAAAATTAAGTGTGATACTTCAGTTTGTTCTTTGCTACACTATGTTGTAGATTATGAACATAGATGTTTTATCCGCACACCTATGTTGTCAGCTTCTATTTTAATCTTAAGCTCTATGAATTAGCCATTTGGGTACCCAATCTGTATTGGTTATAACTGGGAGACTGTCCAAGAACACAAAAAAAATGTTGTGGCCAAAGTTGCAGTCTGATAATCCAAGCTTGCCACTGAGGGAATTTGTATCTTGCCATCAAACATTATCTGCTGTTTTTCCACCATCCAACTAGATGCAACACACTAATGTGCCGCTGACTTAAAATATGGAATCTTACTTTAAAATTCAAAGGTTTCCTTTGGTATGTTGGATGCCTATCTTTCACTTTCAGTTGTTATTTGATGTATAGTTTCACATGTCCAGTTAAATATCATGGTTTCCTTAATTGGAATATGTACTTCTGTCATATGATGTGTAGTTAAACTAATTCCACTGAAACATTGTTTTAACTACATTGTTCGAATGCAGTAGACTCCTCTTAATGTGCAAAACACTTTCATCACCAAGTCCAGTAAACTGCAAAGAATTTTGAAATCCAAAACCATCTTTGCCCTGCGTAGCTCCAAGTGATAATCAGCAAAGCTGGATAATGGCAAAAATCCTCTGACAAATGGGTTTGCAATTAAGCAGAGTCTGCAAAACTTTGTGACCTATGTTACCAACCAGTGTTTATTTTTTATGTGACCAGCAGCCTAGCTTTATAAAGTACAGCAAAAAGGGCTTTCAGTTTTATTGGAAATAACATAAAAACAGCCACAACTTTTTCCTCAAAGAATTGCCATATACTGTATTACTTGCTAACCCTACCACCCACCGACACATGAAATGATTCCCTCACAGATAGCACTGCATCCCCACCAGACATGAACAAAGTTTTCTCCTTTTCCCACCAATTTTTAGCCAAGCAAACTTGTTAAACTGAAACTTGTCTTTTGTTTAAAGATAAGCATGACAAAAGTCTTGTGGTTTATAGAAGTATCTTTTGTGGTTTCTAGATATTTACTATGTTTTAGTTTTTACCAGCTAGCTTGTTCTGATTTTAGTTGTTAGTCTGACTTTACATCTTGAACTCCTATGTTACTGTATTATTACTGTATCACACATTAGTATTACAGTAAATGTATTTAAGCACCATCATTCCCATCAAATTGATTGTGTAGCTTAGTGTTTGATGTGATGCAGAAATGTAACAGTGCATTTTAGGTTCCTTTTTTCTGTATTGATTCTCAGTTTTGTCAAAATGGTAAGTTTAGAGCTACAATGCTGAAGTTTAAAGTGGTGAATCAGATCCACCTTATTGCAATGCTAACAGCACTGTCACATATGCCATCTATCTGTAGCAGGTTGAATTGCAGCCTTGTATGGCAAATGCATTGCTGTATGTGAAAAATGCTGTTAATCTGCTTTGGTTTGTGTTTGATTTCTTTGGTAGGAGTTTAATTAACAAATGCTAGAAAGTCCCACAGGGTTCTTACCAACTGTCACAAATGGTTTTACCGAAACGATTAGAAATGGAAACATATATGATTACTTGCCTGAGTTTGATCAATATTATGGCTTTGTTAAGAATGGCTGTCATTATGAATTATGAAGGTCCAGTAGTTTAAAGTATCTATGGTAATGTAAGGCAACTAAATTCGGCTCGATACATGTCAGAAAATGTGGCTGGCATGTTTATACTGCCTTATGGCTATTGTACATGATGGAGAATCTCTGTTGTATGTTGTTTAGAGGTTAGATGTCAAGTAAAGAATGATCCCACCGCAAACTGTGGTCCCTGTTTATTGTCTCCTCCATGGTAGCTAGAATTTAAAATCGCATCGACCCTTGAAAATGGCATCGAACGTTTACGATACGGAAGTTAGCGTCTCCTTCATTGTAGCTTTGGTGGTTATGTTTGTATGCCGATCATGCCAGAGAGTGGATATGGATTTTAGTGCATGTGTGAGTGGGTATGTCTGTGAATGTGTAGTGTGTACTTGCGTGTGTATGTGTGAGTGGTGTGTGTGTCTTTTTTTTCTTCTCCACGTAATGGCCTACTACGTGGTCACATTTTCACCGACCGGGCTGTTTGCTGGAATGGAAAATGCATATCAATTAGTATACACAAATTACACTCCGGACTAATTGATGACTAATTTTATGCTGTGTGTATTTTATTGTATTTTATATCGTACTTTTCGTTCCGACAAACTGCCCGGCTGGGCCCCTGCCGTGAAATGTGACTGCGCCCTTACCGGATTAGCCCATGATTTTATAGAGGGTAACTTTGTAGTTGTCCATTATACAGGGGATGGAAATTTCGGTTGATAGGGTAAAAGTGGTGAAATATCACGCAGATGTATTTACAGTTAATCCTGCTATAAATAATAAGCACTTGGTAGTACGAAGTATCACAATGGCACCGTAGTCGAAACTACTGACTTGTCAAGTTTTCACCAAAAGAGATGTAATGTACCATCAATACCCTGGCAGTCAGTATTCCGACGCGGCTGACAATGTTTCCGCAGGAAAACATTCTAGTCCCGCTGAGTTCTGTTAGTTTGTGGTCTTAAAGGAGCCCAAAGCGATTTGAGTACACCAGTAGAACTGGATTTTAAAA
>LZCU01084992.1:0-18234 GCA_001663935.1 Asymmetron lucayanum | reverse complement strand
ATTGCCCGTACGTCGGGCCCATCAGAAAAAAAAACTCCACCTTACTACTTCTTTTAAGTTTGTTTTTTTGCTATTTGGAGCCACATCGCAACTACCATTATACTGATTTAAAGACCTACAGTACACATAGTTAGATGTAGGTTATGTTAATTTCAGCTCATTTGCACAATATATTAGTTATTCGATTGCAAACGAAACACCAACTTGTTTATAATATGAGGTATTCGAACTTGTTGATGCAGTTCTAGCTTTGAATCTAAACGTCCATTTGTTACCTTACGGTAGACGACATCAAGACGACTGTTACGGAATATAACAACACCGAAACTTCAAGTGCAGTGCAGAGCTCAAGCGAGGTCAAGTCTAGCAACGACAGAAGCGTCGATCTACTCACGGGAACAAAGGCTTCATCTGACAATACTCTCTACGATGGATCGCCTGATAAAGCTGGGCATGTAATTGCAAGCGAGAGCGATGAAGCGATAGAAAACGAAAACGACCCAGAGGTACACCAACAACGCGCTGGTTTTAAAAGAGACGATACAACCCCGACATTGTCTATGAGAGACAGTCTAGATGATAAGGGAACAGGTTCAAAAGACGTAAAGGTGGAAAACTGCGCCGTCGAGCAAAGTCTTCAGGTTAGTTAGGTTTTTCAGTATCGTTGTAATACAGGTGCCAAAAGCACAGAGTACAGGATATAGCACTTACTTGCCTTAAAGGGGAGAAAACTGTATGTTTGTTTTCCTAGTGTTCTTGCTTGTTTAGACGTCACTGAGGTGGAGGTTTGTGAGTTAGTTTTACACAAGAAATTTGTTTTTAGAGTAACTCGCTTCTTACAGGACAAGATATAATGTCAAGGTATTCTACATTGTAGTGGCACTGCTGAGTAATTAACTTTTTGCACAAGGGTTGTTTGGACTGTCAAATGTTCGCACAGGGTGATGTGGAATGCTGCAAATGCACTTTTGGTAGCATATGTAGATTAACAAACGCACTCTGGCAAAATGCAACTACTTTTCCTTATAATGTTAGGAATCCAGAAGACCAACAAACGCATCACAGCCCCCTAATCATGGACAAAATCGGGGACAGGGTACGGGGCAGGTCGAAGACGAGACGAAATCAGCACATCCTGCTGCCGGAGACCAACATGAAGATGACGAGACTAAAAAGACATTGAATCCGGACAAGGCCGCACCAATCCACGGTGCCATGCCTGATGGACAAGCAGATAAAGAAGAGAACAAACTACAGGGGCATGACACCCAGACGATACCCTCAACAGGCGACACTTACCACGCGGAAACCTGTGGTACAAAAGACGTAAGGGGTGTCACCGCGCAAAACGATAAGGTAGAGATTTTCAGTAGCTACGATGCTAAGTTATTGTTTCGTTACAGTTCAATGGGGATGTGATAAATTAGAAAATGCATTAATGGATTTGCAATATTAGTTCACTTCTCAATCAGCAATATTGTATGGCTGACAGTCGTAACGCTGCTAACGTGGGTGTTGCCTTGCTAGGAATCCCGAGTCAATGAAAGTCAAACAAAGATGTCAAACAGCCAGAGGAAGAAAATTAACCAAGATGCGAAGACGGAAGAGAATAAGAACATGCCAGACCATGTGAACAAGGATGACTCTTTTGACAGGTAACCACCTTGTGTTATTCTCCATCTTGAAGTTCTGGTGTAAAGAAGTGCAACGTACGGTAGAGTCTTCCATGTGTCTTTACGTCTGTATAAATTTCTGCATATCCGTCTATTGTCAGTAGCACGATATTACAACGTGGAAACGTTGCGTAGATTTCATACTTGTGCTATTTGTAAATTTCTGCATGTCCTTTTCGACGGTGGATAAAACAGACAAATGGAAACATTTCGGGGCTTGGCCCATCTACTAATTTTGAAATATTCTGCAATATAAAATACTCGTCTACATGATAATGAAAAATAAAGACCGAAATATGACCGTTTGACTGGTGTTTGCAATGCTGTTCACATTTGTTTTGATGGCCTATTGATATTGTCCCCACTTCATGTTAAATTGAATATTTCATGGACTCCTGTAGGCAGACATTGGATGGAGGAAACAATGCACATTCGGAAGAGGTAAACACCAATGAAACGGAGGATGATGACAAGATGGATGCTGACAAAATGACGATCTACTTCCACGTCCTCCTCCACCCGGACGACTTCAAGTTCGACCCAAAACGAGACCATGTGGAGGTGCGAAGCAACTTGACGACAGGAACAAGTGGCTTCGTTACTCTTACGACAATGTCCATCACTGGGTATGATATTATACTGCAACGATGATAGACAGACTAAAGACATACTCGTTGTACTAGCTAGACACTTCCTATTCGCACCATCCTGTAAGTAAAACTATACAATTCACGTTTACTAATCAGAAGTGATAGTTTTATCAAAATGGGCAACTAAATATGATTTCTTAAAGAATGTTAGACATCCAGATAGACATTCCAAGGAGAGATCAACCTCTACAACTGGATACGATACGGACATTACTTCCGGACGTTTCGAGAGACATCCACCTTTCCTCTTCTGCTAGTAGAACTAAATGAACTCACAGGAATGGTCAACAATACTACGTACAGTAAAACTGGAAAAAACTGGTTGAATCTGACCAAGTCACTGACTCATGTAAATAAAACTGATATATATGAAGTTGCTTTACATTTTTATCTCTAGGTAAAGGTGAAGTGAAAGACAAAAAGATAAAGCAAGAAATAACAAATTTGTCCTAAAAAATAAGAAATAATATAATATAATTAAAATAGAAATTGAGATGATAAAAAAGGAAGAAAAAATTGGTCGGTCGGGCCGTCAATTTTGCAAAATACCATAAAAACTGATACTATTTCTTCGAGGTGGCAGGGCAAAGAAGAGAGGTGGATGTCTCTCCAAACGTCCGGAAGTAATTTCCGTATCTTATCCAGTTGTAGAGATTGATCTCTCCTTGGAATAAATACTTACTTCGACTTCCGAAAATAATTTCATCAGGTTGGTATAACTTAGGATATAAGGATTTCTTCTGTCACAACCAAATAATTCTCACCTGCTAACGTTTCGATGTGTATCACACATCTTCATCAGAGCTTCTGACTGGAGCACTACTTCTCGCCGCTATATACCGCCGATGTAGGCGGCGCTTTTACCTACATCCCAAACATGGCTGAGTCTGTATCCCCCCTCGTCCCGGTTCATGACTGGCGTCGACTTCCTTATCCAAACTGCTTCCTTTATCCACCGGATACGTCTGTTGTCCTCTCTGTCGATTACTCTAGCTCCCTCCCGGTCTATTATTTGGTAGTGCGGAAGAAATCCTTATATCCATACTTACTTCGACTGTAAAATATCTTTCAGACGGCCATTGCCTTTTTTAAGTAGGCGTTTATACAATTGTGCAATTGATGGGAACGAACATTTATTTGAATTATTGGGATACATTTAGAATTTTGTTAAATAAATTGTAACATGAGACAGCATGTCGTTATCCTTAATACTGTTGTGTTGCTGTTATTTACTAGCTATCTAGTTATTTGTGAAACAAGGCGGAGACCTGGCAAAAAAGTTCCACTGTGTTCGTACGTTACATTATGGAATAATTTGAGCCAGGCTTTAACACAGAGTCACCAATGAATTACTCATTCATTGTCGATACTCTGACCCAGTTAGAGAATTGCTAGGGCCAATGCCATCATCTGCATCATTTCGGAAATATTTCAAGGTAATGCATTCAATTGCATTTTAATTCCAAGCAGAGGACATTCTTGAAATATGTCCCAACAACTGATATCCATTTGCGTATCTGTTTCAACAGCGAAACTGATAACTATCTGATCCTTGAGGGAAGGACGTCAGTATTGCATAAAGAGGTTAGTGGCAAACCTGTGGAATACAAGTATGCTGTCATCAAAAGGGAGAGCAAAGGAGACCATGTACAATGGGAGTTCATTCATCGCAGTGAATCATATTTTACCATCATAAATCGCTGTATGCGGATTCCCAGGGATCGTGCTAAGCCCGGAGGTATGTAGTGATAACTGTAAAGGCAAACAAACGTACCAATGTAACATGTGGTGACTCGCTTGAGAGCAGCATAGTCACCACCGGAAACTCGTTGTCATCAAACATACTTCGCAACTAGAGCACTGATCAACACTGGAATTATTATGAATATTTCAGACGCTAAGTCCATACACAAATTTAAGTGATAACAAACAAGCTTTCAAACAGCCCTCTGAACTTTGTCAAGTTGAAATGACCCGAACCCTAAGTCAAGGAAGCGTGACGAAATTAATGGGTCAGACGTGTCCGGAAATAAGGTATCTGCCACCGTCGTGTTTGATGTATGTGGCTGCTTTTATTGGACCCCACCGTCTATGTAACCATGATCCTACATTCGAACACAAAAGTCAGATATGCAGGAGTTGTGTAATGACGTAAAAGACGAGCTTTTGTCACTTAAGTCTTTTTTGTTTTCATCTAAGGTGTGTGGCATCAGTACAACGACTTCATGATGAACAAGGACAGCAAAATGATGGCCGTGAACTGGGTCAAGGGCGCTATCGGTTTCGGTGACAAACTGGTACAGGCCAGATATGTAGCGGCTCTGGAGTGGCTTCCGAAGTGGAACAACCTCTACTGTGGGGAAGGCGCCTGTGACGGAAATGCGTCTGATGCCCTGTTGCACATTGAAGACGTCAAAAGTGGCATAGAAAAGAACTTGACAATCAAACAAAACACGTGGGACCCTAAAGATTGGTGCCTCAAAGGGTTCTCTATGAATAAGGTATGGCGCACGTTCCTCTTGTTGATGACTGTGAATTGTCATCGCAGTAATCACACTTCACACCCAAAAGTCTGTGCATGCGATTAAACGTTTGCCAATCGACATAAAAAATCAATACTGTCAACGGAAATACGAGGCCGTATACAGGCCCGTCGCATTCCTCTCCAAACAAAAGGCTTTTTCGTATTCACCTTCAAACCACAGGCTTTCAAACTAAATGTTCACCGCCATCTCCTCACATAGCCAGGTTTCTTACCCCTTTGTAGCTCAGTGCTTAGAAGTGGTCGTCAGGCCTTGCACAGAGCAACTCCGTTAAAAAAGTATATATGCCAAAGCCACTTATCTTATGTGTAGATTTCTCAATCAAGTTTTACTTTTCAATCGTCATAGGTCATCGAAAGCTACATGGCCGATAAACTCAACAGACAACCAACGCACGGAGAAAGGCAACGTCCAGCTGCTCGCCTGGTATCAGCGTTAGCCATCGCTTACCTGACATGGAAGTATGGCATCAAGCACAGGAAAAAGGATGAGGAGATTCTTCTCGAGACGCTATCTGTTACAGAAGACACCGAGAAGATGGGACTTAACGAAGCCCTAGCCCACTTCAACCATACCAACGTTCGGTAAGATACATCCATTTGGTTGGACACAAGCATGCATAAGCTTACATCCCGTTAACAACAAAATTACTGATAACCCTCGTGATTTTTTTAAAATTTCCTATTTGAAAAGTCGTTTTGTCTAATGGCATGTTCTTCTTTAAAGTAGCAAGCATAAGCACAGGCAGAGTTTGTGACATTTCAAGAATCAATCGTCATAATCTAGTCCCTCCTATGGAAAATTGGAATCATTCTTGTTAAAGCTCTTAGTTCTAATCATGAAAATTAGGTCAAACTACTATTTTTCTCAACTGACAACTACCAACTTAATTTAACAATGGTACAAATTCTACTGTACCATTTCATTCCTAAATAGCACAAAATACGTACATCTACAAGGGAAAGTTATGAATGATTTAATGTTACCTGAACGTACAGTGAACACGCCCACACAATCCAAATACCGCCTTGCTATAGCTTTTAAAGTTCTCATTTAGTTCTCAGATTTTTGAAGGCAAAAAAATGACTGCAGCGATGGCACGGTGATTAAATTTTGACGTATGTGAATCAGATACCGACTTTAGAAATGTCTTCTGGCATGGGAAATTAGAGGCCATTCTGTGTGTGTTCGCAGAGTGCTTTCCTGTCCTGTATATCTCGAAAGATAGCTTATCGCACTGTAGCTAACCATTGTTTGGCGATTTTACAGGGAGCTGTCTCGGGCTGTCCAGTCCCTAATCACGAGCGCGTCGCAGAGGAAAGATCCGACCCCAAAGTGGCTGCTAGCTTTTCCCATGTACCATTTCTTAAGAGGAGACTCACAGCCATTCAAGCCTCTTGACGTAGAAGCCAAAATTGGGGACCATAAGTGGTTTGGCTTGCAAGGAATTGATATCGACAAACTGAGGAAACATGCAAAGTTTTGCAGGTAAGCATGGTGGCTTCAGTGACAAAGTGCAGCGTGATTTACTTAAAAGATTGATGAATGCCCTGATCATGCATTGGCACAGGATGACGTCGATATTCACTTTAAAAGAACAAGATGTCAGGCTGCTCCACGAACTGAGGTTTTTGATTGCAATGTGTTTGTTTCATGAAAAAAATTAATCATAGAATTATCTGCTGAAAGGAAGATGATCAAGCTGTTTACTGATACAATGACAGTATTTCTTTTTCTGTATGTGTGTATGTGTTATTTTTGTTATTGTTTATTTATGTGCTATAACAGGCCATCAATAAAGGACTTCCTGAAGGAATGCAGGGCGCATTTGCAGTGTGACCCTTTGCTGTTGAGAACAGTTTCGGCTGTTCATGAATTGCATGAGCTGGAGGCGTTGTTCAGCACGAGACTTCTTCCACCTTATGTGTCAGTGGCAACCGTTGGGTTCACTATTCGTCAACAATCAAACCGTCGACCTCTAGTGAACGCTGACCTCGAGGTATCCTTATTCTTCTCTTTAGGACTAGTGCATACCGAAGCACAGTTCTTTTTTTGTTTTGTTTTAGAGAAGTGCAACTGATAGAATTAACCAACTATTAACAGAAAACACATTTCACTCTTAGGCCACTTTGCCTGCCATGGAACAGATTATTATCCAGTGCAGTGAGGAGCCGTCGTGGTGTAACGTGTGAGTAAAACATGTTGTCTTTCTCTAGTAGTGATGGTGGCAAAGAAAACGCGGAATTTATATTTTGATTTTGACAGATATGTCCGCAGTATAGATACACGCACAGTATGAGCTGCTGATAGACAATTGAGGGTTGCGTGTGTACAATATGCACCACCAATGGAAATTTTAGTAAAGGCACTAGATTATGTAGCATGTTTTTAATATCACGGTAGCTGATCATATTCAGAGATGACTACTGATGAAAATTTAACGGGTGAGGATCATGACTTGCGCTTCCAAGAAATTACGGTTGCCGCTTTCTTTGCAATCATTTATATTTTCCCCGCAGTCATCTATTTACGGATTACATGTATTTCGCATATATGTTTAGACAAAAGTGTCAAGTTGATGCGCTTATATTTTCAACTTGATCTTGCTACTGCTTTATCTATTTCCAATGTTGTTGTTACTTTATAAGTGAAAGAAATTCGTCGACTAGCAGTGATTGCCTTGATTTTGCATATTGCAGCGGTAGATGATTAATGTTCCTCCTGCTGTTGTTAAACTTGCTGATGGTGTCCTAAAATCCTGGAAACAGATTTCAAACTGCAGAACACTATGGGAACGTAATCCGTGAGATGTGCTCTGCGTGTGAGTACTCCCTCAGAGTCATCGTGGATGGGATTAAAGACTTCAGCTTCCAAAACGTTGTGGTTACTGCCGTTTGCATGGTGGCCTCATGTATGAGACTTGCGCTGACCTACACCTATCAACAGTCACAACAGGCAGACGACGCAGAGGCAATAAGAAAGGAGATCAAGGATAAGATTGCCAAATGCTACGAATTCACGTCAGAAGCTGTTTTCGCGTGGATAAAGAAGAGGCTCTCCAGATCAATCGCCCAGGAGGATCGGCGTTCTGGCTACGAGAGCAGTCTGTCATACCATGAAGAGCCCAAGGTATGAATGTGCATTTAACAGCAATATTATTTCCTTGGTGTTCTTGTTACTTAAGAAGGTGGACATAGTATCTTTTTTTTGTTCGTTGTTATCCTCCATATGCTTTCATGTGGCTACTTGTCGTCCAGTAAAGTATGATTTTCCCCCTAAGGTTTGGAGCCAACTCGCAGACATTTCATTTGGGGAGGAACAGAAAGACGTACATTGGAGAAATTCTCTGGCAAGCAAGCTTACAGAGAGAATAAAGCAGGTACATTTGTGTGTATTGCTGGCGAAACCTTTTTCAGGAGACTTAATTGTATGTCACTTCCCCTTTACATGCGAAATTGCTCTGACGGTAGTGTGGGCAAATACTAGTACTCCCCTACCACTTTTTTTCATCTAAAATAGTTTTATTGGGGTTCTTGTGTCAACTGATGCAAATTGTACCAACTGCCCATTTTTGTAACTTGATAGGCCACAGTTCCAGGGAGCGCGTTAGCGGTTATTAACGGTAAAAAACACCTATCCCCGCAAGTCCTCGCCCCACCGGCAGCACGCAAGCAAGCTGCAACGTATGTACAAATTGTACACGGCGTTAATGGTAGTGAACCCTGAACGCCCGATATACCGTGTTGTCTTTCTAAAACAAATTAAAGGTGCCTACGTCGCATTACTTCCAAATTAGTATGCATGCCCCCCTCCCACAGGTCCTTTTTTTGTCCTGGGAGGTATAGGGGTGGGGTGAAATATATTGCTTTTACAAGCAAGGTTCTAGCTAATGTCTTGAAATTAATTCTACTGGGCACCGTTAACGGAAACGTTTGTTAATGTCAGGTCCGAGCAGTCTACCAAGTCGAATTGTTCTGTCAAACTGAGACAGAGAAACTGAAACCTGTGATCGAAGCATGTTTCACCAACGCAGCGTTTGCAGCCGTGGAGAGTCTATGCCAGGTAAGCCATCTCCACATTCGATTACATTTACAATTTGTTGTTCTTTGTGTCAGAAATAACTAACAAAAAATGTTCATTGCTGTGGAATCGAAATGCAAAAATCGCACAACTCACGGCCAGTATGTTTCACAGTCAGTATAGCCCGTATCTCACTGGATGGCGACAATTTGCGATAGATTGCGATTGAAAAGTTTACGTGTTTGAGATCATGGTCCCTTGCAGCCACGCACGTGGGACGCATTTGCGTATGAAGATCGAAGATTAGGAGAACAGGTCGACCCTCCCCGTTCCGTCATCTCATGGACGCAAGCCCTAGCCACATTTCATTTGCTAATGCCTATCACAATATGTCGCAATCCAGTAACATACCCCCTTTAGCCCAAACAGTAGTTCTCGGCTTTACAAGTTGGTACGTTTAAGACATAGGTCATTTTTAACAGCCCGCAGATGACAGTGTCACGTGTGTAATATTCTTATTGATGTATCCATAGATCAAACAGGAGTATAAGGTCTTGAAGTTGGCCACCGCCTTGTCTCCAGCAGCAACCAAGTACGGAAAGCTTTTCTCCTACGTGCTGCAGAGAACGTGGCCCCGTCATGATGAAAACATGTTGCAGCATCTGTTGACATGGCAACCCTTCCTTGGCTTTTTGAAGATGCACAGTGAGTACTGGTAGTTACGTCTAGATGTTGCCTATCCATTACTGTGTAAAACATGGACACATTGTCTTGATTGTACCCGTTGTTCAAATTAACCTTTTCCACATATTTTTCATAATCACATCCCAATATTTACGTTTACAGGTCGCTAATTTTAAGTGATTTTTGTCTTGTTGAAGAACAACGGCCATCAACTAGAAATTATATATTTAAAAGGTTGTATAGAGCCATTAGATATGTAAACAATCTATTCCACTGTGTGATCCTCTATTCAAGTAGCCCGTCGTTGTAGATGTTTCAGTAGCTTTTGAGAGAATGACCGTGGCCTTTTATTTTCAAAAGCTGGATCATCACCTTTGAAAGCAACACTAAGCGACGACTGCCGACAAAAGATCAAGATGGCAATCTCAAAACTGGTAGATGTTGAAAGGATGCTATTGGATGGAAGCATCACCGTGGAGGTGCTAGAAATATTGGACAAATACAACTCTCGGTTCGTGGAGATCAACAAAATGATCGCAACGTACCCACAGAGCGTCAACGAAAGTCAGAAGACACAGCCACAGCTGCCTCCGTCGAACCCAAGCCGCAACGTTCTTGTCAGGGATGCCTTGACACGTCGAATGAACGAGCTGGGGGCGTTCAAAAAAGAAAGACGGCTGCTACAAAGTTTTCTTAGAATGGCTGAACGCATCAGCCCAGGTGATTTGTTTTCCACAAATGTCAATGATTCTCTTGATCCTGACATGTTTTAGACCTAGGTGATGTTTACTCCTGCCTTTCTACCGTTAGTGAGACTAGTAACGACATATTTTTTTTTATTAAATAGTGAGTTTCGTATTTTGTTGACGATTGACAATATTTTAAATTTGATGCTTAGTTGACAGTGGCATGCTGCAAGAAAAGGTGAACGCCATCGTTGACAAGTTGCCTGTCAGAAAACTTTGCGCCGCCGTTATATTTGAAAACAAGCAAGGTGAAGCAGACAGTGTCGATGTGAAAGAAGTTCCGACTGTAACATTCTTCAACCTCCCCACACACGTCAAAACAAAATTGGAGCCAGTGGGACGACTTAAAGACAGCATCCTCTTCAATGCCATCTGGATGGAACACGCGGAAACACGAGCCAGGATGCAGACGCAGAGAGACGCAGAAACTGTCGAGATAGCGCAGCTGCCTGATATGGAAGACGAACATCAAACTGAGCTCTCAATCGATCAGGTGGTCACTGATGTTTGTCAACCTGCTCTGGAGGCGTGGGAGAAGCAAAGAGAAGGTATGGAAATGGGGAGAATCACATTAAAGGACGTGGACAAATACTTCGGAACCATAATGGGCGCGGAACGAGACTTGCAGAAGGAAGTAGCGATGTTATCTGATAACCCTAACGCCTGTTGGGTAAAGGAGCGGACGGACCAGATCCAGCAGTACCACCGACTTGGGCAGTACATGGAGAAGGCTGGTCGTGTTAATGATGTCAGGCAGACCTACGAGCTACAAGGGGACTTCAGCTGCGTGGAAACCTTACTGGACTCTGTGAGTTTATTATTGCATACATGCAATTTTATTGCATGTATCTGATGTCTTCTCGTCATTATTGCATACATTCCACCCTGTTCCGGTAAGACTTCCAGATACGTCAATCAAACATTAGAGGGTCCCAAATGTAGTGTAAGGTCGACAAAAACGCATTGTTTGTGTTGCTTTTGCCGTGCAACCTACGTAGAGCAAATCCCGAATGCTGCAGCTGAAGTTGCAAAAAAAGTTGGTTATGGGCTCGTTCCTGACGTTGTCATCTTGTCCCTACACAGAGCAATGTGTCCTTCAAAATGCGATCACTGGGCTCTATTGATGACTCAGTCTTCGAAGCCACGTCGTTTCTCACTGCACTGACTGATGCGACGTCAGATGCTCTCAACGCTTTCATTCTGTCAAAACCGTTGGTGGAATGGATGCGGAAGCACACTAAAGGTAAACTTCGTGTCACTTTTGACAGATTGATGATGTCATGTATCCGTAAGGTCACTTGTCCAAAGCGACTGGTCTCTCCCAATTCTTGCCGTATTCGTTCGTTTTGACCGTACCCAATTGGCCCAATATGACGGACATCTTACGGGACGGAGAGGTACTGGCATTCTTTGCGAAAGTCGCGTGTGAATTATCTCTACAGATTAAAGTGAGGCATAGTCTGACAAAGGCATTGATAACGCACACATTCCCGACCACCTAAGTGGCATTGTCCAAATCGCGCCTGATCTTGCGAACCCTTCCAACTGTCCACTGTCATCACGAAAATTTGAAGAAGTGTTCTCGCGACAGGGCGCCGAGAATGTGGTCACCGCCACTCAACAGACAGGTGATCTGGAATATGTGCCTAAGCGCAGGCTATGCCAGACTTTACATCATTGCCGTAGAAAGGATTACTCACGGCTTTCAAGAAGACTATACCCCTGCTGTGAGATGTCCGTCATGTTAGGCCAATGGGTACGACAAAAACGGTACCACAAGTATTATTGACGTGCATGACAAGAGCCTGTGTGAGGCATGAATTTTGCGGGCACTACAAGGATAATGAGTACCGCAACAATTACAGGGTACGGCAAGAAAGGAGCTTCATGGAGGTTTTTTTGTAGTGACGAAGTTCGAAGAGACGGACGAATACTTAACTTTGTATACATTACAACACATAACATATAATGTACGCGTGGGTAAAACTTGGGTATGATATACATTTAAATAATCGATGAACCCCAGACTTCATTAAGTTTTCATGTTTTTCTTTTTTGACAGATACAAAAGAGCTGAAGGTGTTTGCCGATCTCGCCAGCATCTCTGCTGGGGAAACAGACATTGAGATCGACAGGGTGAACATGCTGCTGTCAGCAGGCATCGGCTACGCGCCTTTAATCTACGACCTCAAGCAGGATGCAGGCTTTGCTGAACTGATGCAGTCAATCAAAAAGCTTGAAGCATACTTGAGTCAGGACCCCAATCTGCCAACGAAATTGGTGAGTACCGTAAATACCCTCAAAGGAGAGATGGCTATTCTTAAAGATTTCTATGTACAATCTCCAGGCAGAAGCAAATGCACCTATCTATATCCGCTTTATGGCACGAATGCAGTTGTCAATAATGGACATAAAAATGAGCCACTTCTGTTACCATTGTTTAACTAAAGTGTGTTTCGGCAGACTAAACATTAAAATTATTCACTTCCTGTTTTGTAGCGTGACATGAAGAACCACATGGCGTGGCTTGCCCACGTCCAAGAATCACACGGGTCCGTCGAAAAGTCATCCCTGTCCCAAGCAGAGGCCATAAATGCCAAGGGCATCTATGAGATTGGTCACATCATACAACCAAAGGACTTGGACGTATGTATTCCTTCTCAGTTCAAGCAGCGACAGTCTTTGTCTTTTGAATGTGTTGATGATTGGAATTTGCATATGGTTTCACTGTAATGTTCGGAGCGTGATGTTTTTTTGCTTTATATCCAAATCCAGTGATTAATGTGAATGCATTTCTGATCAATACTAGGAACCACTTGATAGTGTCGTTACACTACGACTGAGCCAGACCGAAGACGACGAGGACCATCGCCAGTACAGTGTCAGCAACCTGAAGACACTGCAGAGCAAGCTCATGCTGATCGCAGGAACAGCCGTCAAAGGGAAAGAAGAAGTAGACAAGTTCGTTGAGGTAAGATAATTGTTCAGCTGTTTTGCGATTTTGAGACTGAAGTAAATCTCAATGTAGTGATTTCCTCCTTACTAAATGTTTAGAGATCTTATCAGCGCTGAAGTCTTGATTCCTCAACAGGTCTTTGACGGCGTCATGCGTCTAGGGAACGTATACCTTTGTTTGCGCAGAACTGGATCGGTGCTTTTTGACAGTTGGACATGCACTCTGTTTTGTGACCCCAAGAAGAAAGTCAAAGCTATCGTCGACTTTGGCTTTGGGTCGTCAACTCTTGCTGGCACAGAAAAAGATCTTGCAACGGAGGTTACCAACCTAGCAAAGTTCATGGAGTCCTGCCTGCGAGACTGGCTTGAGTTTGTCGACTTCAAGAGAGGTGTCTATCCTGAGCTCAATAACTTCACAACAGAGCAAGTCGTGGTCCTTCGTCGGGAGCTTGCCAAAACCCTGAATGACGAAGCGGCATCTTCTCAAGCAATCGTCTTGCTGGACAGTGTGAAGAAACTCTGCACAGTAAATGACCTGCAAGAAGCCTTCTCAAAGATATATGTTGACGACGAGACGGTTGATGACACAGACGGTGGATCCTTCCCAAAGAAAGGTCAAGACGACGCACCTACCAGAGAACCTCTAGATCAGGAGGAACTTCTCAGCGAACTTCACAAACGTGTTAAAGATCTTTCAGATGACATGGCTAAAGCAGCTCTAAAAGTCTCCCAAAAGGGAAGCTTCAATGAGACACTTGATCATGCCGTAAAATGGTGCATGTTCAACTACGGTGATGACGAATTAGTTCAAAAGACCCTTGAACAAAACGAAGAAGCTACGGACCAACAAATGCAATATTCTGCAGAAGGTGATTCAGAGCAGGATGGAGAGCAGCAAGATGCCAGTCTGAAAGTTCCAAGATTTGCTCCACTGACAAGCATGTCGTCCCTGAGTGAACTCACCCGCCTATCTGTCACGAAAATCAAAGACAGTGACGTGTAAGTAAAGACAACATTTTTCATGTTTTATTAGGTATTCTTTGTTTTATCAGTAGAAATTAGGATTGCTTTGCTTCGGTGCCGCACAATGTTTGTATTTCTCTGAACAATCGGTAATTCCACATACTCGCACAAGAGTATGATTGACTTGAAGCAAGAACCATATTTTTAAGGTGATATATCAGTGTTCATGAATCATATGTATGGTCCTCTACAGTTCACTCGTGCAAAGAGTAACGAACGTCTGGAACGAGTACTTGAAGTCGATCCAGTATGCGAATATGAAGGAATATTTGAGCTTGGATCACCTTGGGTGCCTCCTACAAGCACTGAGTGCTACAGGTGTGTTGTGATTGATTTTCTGCATTGTGTGCTTTATGCAGTTACGTTCTGTCGCGTTCTCAATAATTCTCAATTAACCTACCTAGTATGCTTACCTGATCTTCATATACTTCTAGAACACACGTCAGAGAGAAGACCATGGCCGCAGACTTATTTAAAAGAGGGTGTACCGAATTTGATCGTCTGCCCTGCAGGTATGTAGATTTGCTTTGTCATAACAGCCCTCTCAGTCAGAGTGAGTAACTTCAGTATAGCACATACCTACGAAATGATTTGCTCTCGTAGACTTTCTGCTGTCAAGGTCTGAGCTTTTCATTCCTTTTAGGCGACATGTTAAGAACAGTGCTGTCCCTGTACATGCACTCGGGAGAAGACGTCCCCATGCCATCATACCGTGAAGTGCTCCTGTGCACACCGGAGACCACAGTGGAGGAGGTGAGATAGCACATGTGCAATATAAATATTTCTATGAAAACCTTCCGATTAATATTGAGGTGCTTGAAATTTTCATCATCATCATTCAAATGTTACAAATGGCTCTTATTCGCAAGATTATTTTTACGCCGTTTTGTTCATCTCTAGATCGTGTTACTCTGGAGAAGAGCCATCACCGACACAACAGGAGGAATATTTTGTTTGGTCAACGTTGATCAGCTGGACCATGACGTCAGCGTGAAAGCTGAAGAGGAAAGACTAAAGCTGATGCAGCTCCATCAGAAGAAGAAGAAGAAGAAGCTCCATACAGGTACAGGCTTTCAAAGTGTTCCTAAGATATACAAGGGGGTATGAATAGTGACAAATTTACTGTGAAATAGTATATTGAGCTGTTACGGTACTTTTTTTCGGTAACTGCTTTGGTGATAATGTGTACCCATTTGCAAGCGTACCCCTTACATCTATTTACTTGATAGCAAATAGTAGGTGATGCGAGCCGAATGCTTTTATATTTTTGCAACTTTTTATATCCTGATATTTGCTAATATTTGCTTATTTCTGTTCTTCTAGGCATCCATCTAGTTGTAAAATGGTTTGATATTTTTTTCAGTTTGCTCTGTTCTGATATTTGCGTATTTCTGTTGTTCAAGGTTTCCGTCTAATAGTCACCTGTGCCAGCGAGAAGCAGCACCAGTCTTACACTGCCACAGCCCTGGATCAGTTCCGAGTACAGCAGTTTGCACCATGTTCTCCTCAGGATATCCGAGCTTACCTTTCAAGGCAACTTGTCGAGATCCACGCCATATATGGTACTGAACCTGCGAGTACGCTTGACCATGAAAGGTACGGCCTGAAAGTATTTTATTACGGACCAATGCTGTTGTTGTTTTACTTAATTTGTTTTCAAGTCGACTTGCTGTTTTCAAGAATCGTCTGTACTTCTTTATCTGTAGGAGCGCTGTCCGAGTGATCTCCTCAGACAGGCCTGGTTTGGGGAAATCTTTGTATGTGCAGCGTCTGGCTCAGAAACTGCAGGCAGGAACACGATCTGCGGGAAGAAGTTGTTGTCTTAAGGTACCTTTCTATGAAGCTGTTATCGATGTGGACGCGGCCTTGTCATCTTTGAACGAAGAGGAGCAAACGACTGACAGACCAACACCAATGGTCATTCACCTCGATATGTCACCACTGGTGGGTTTTCAGAATGCGTATGGCAACTAAATGTACTGCAATAGTACCGAAGGCGTAAATTCCACCGGCCCTGAAAAGAGAATAATGCGTTTTTATTTGTGTTAACATTTACTAGTACTTTCTAATAGTAAGTAACCACGGATTGCCAACACATTATCTGGTGTTTTTCCCAACAGGTACGGAAGGGTATGGATGACTTTCTTTTCAACCTCGTGGTTCTCGGCCGTGTAATGGGGAAAGACGGCAAAGTCTGGCTGCGGTTTCCATGGGATCTATACCTTATTGAAAGAACGTCAGATGCCCAAGTAAATCACTGTGCTTTACCTTTTTGGCATTTATGTTCATTTGTTATTTACTACAGGGTGCCTTTTGTATTGGTGAGTGTGTTGGAATCATTGAGTCTTCGTGATCCTTGTAGGTCGCTGATACATCGAACAGCTGTCATCTTCCATTTGTGACATTACTACCTTCTGCTACCTGTAGAGCTCCAACTGAAATACTTGCTCTAATGCAAGAGGAGGAAAGCCCAGCTGATGGTCTGTTATTTACTATTCGATTTTAAAGAATTTATATTTTATTACAACATCAGATAAAAACGAAACAATGCTATGGTTACGTTTCTAGTCACAAGAAGTGGATATCTCACGGTAGTTTTTACTTGTTCAACATTCTATTCTACTGATTACTGAATCGGATGTTTATTTTTGTTGTGTAGTTGTACCTTACCTCTTTATCATGGTGTGCATCCTGGTCGTTAGTAAAAGTCATCTATTGACATGGTGACCGTACTGTACATATTTTAGGTCTAGGAGCCCAGGGCCACATTATGGATACAACACGCTTCACTACTGATGAGTTCCAGAGACCCTACCAGTACCTTAGCAACTGGGAGGCAGGAAAGGACCTGGACAACTTTATTTTCCAGCCTGGATCTCCTGTTGACAACCATGCAGACGTTTTGAATGTTGTCCTTCGGTAGGTTTATCTAAGGAATAAGTAACTTTTGACAGCTGATAGGATTTTATGTTTTCACCTTTTATCTTTTACCTTTCTCAAATTCCCCAGCACTTTTCACTCCAAGCATCCCGTCTCTTCTGTTACAGCCACTGTGGAATCAAGGACCCGTCCTGGGCGGAGTTACGTCACTTCCTGTCCTTCCTGAATTACCAGCTCAGAGACTACGAGGAGTCTGACTTCTGCAAGGACTTCTTGCGCGGTGAATTCCCCGGACTGAGGAAGTTTGTTGTCGAATTCATGATTATCATGTCCAAGGCAAGTTGAAGCAAACAGAGTTCAGTGACAATAATGATGGCACAATATTTCTTATTTTGATATTAAACTGGAAGATCCACACTGATCACATTTAATTTCTCTGGATCTGTTTTAGAAAGTTCAGCCATCTGCCCAAATGTTACAGTAAATTCAATTTCAGCATTATTACAAATCCCTTATCGTTTTTCAGTTGAATCGTTCAGTGACACGATATGTATGTAGTCTATCTTGTGATTTGATTCTTTACCAATTGATGCCTTCATAGCAGCCCTTGTTCATATATCAATTTTGGATTTTATTCTGTTTTGTCTGATGGAAGGAAGGGATTCATAATTTTTGTCAGTTTACTACTCCGGCTTCCTGTTCTGTCCCCACCGCTGTTATGCTTAGCTATAATTGCAGAGTCGTTTCCGAAGTTGTGCACGAAATGAAGAGTATGGTAGCTTTTCAAGTAATGCGTGTACTACCGAAATCATGCAGGACTTTGCGACTCCGTCTCTTGAGATGGCTGATGAAAGTCCGTCGTTCAAGACAGATGTTGCAGAGGAACCTATTCAGTATCGTCTGCGTCGAAGATGGGAAAACTGGTAAGAATACACTAGTGTATGGTGTATCAGCGATCAGATGAGGCCTCGAAATGATTAGATTTTGGGTTTTTAGTTTACGTATGTGTTGATTTTTCCATAGTCAGAACAAAAGGACTTAAGCCCTTATCTCACTGGCT
>LZCU01084547.1:1537-13383 GCA_001663935.1 Asymmetron lucayanum | reverse complement strand
AACATGATGTGTTGGTAAGTTATGATAGTCCTATCCTACTCTACTCTACTCTAACCACTTTTCCCCTGAAAGCTGCCCTGAAGCCATGGTAGTTATACAACTCACACTCAGTTATACAACTGGTAGACCGAATTCTGTAAAGCCTGAAATAGCTGAATAGTTGAAAGTCCCATCTTCTTCTTCCCATCTATACAACAGTCCCAAGTCAGAGATGACAATCAACTGAATCTTGCGAGCACTACTAGAGTACAGCAGAACCCTGCCTAGACGAACTACCCTATTCTACTCTCTGGAATCTTGCCATCACGCAACACCTGACACTACTGTGAATCTTATGTTGTCGCAAAGGTTGTTTTGAATCGTTTTAAAATCACCTGGAAGACGAATACAGCATACCCCGGCACATGTAAAGCGATTCATACTAATGCATGTCATTTCAAAATAAAGTTATAATTTCGTACACGTCATTGTGGAAAATCAGGGTAGAGTTAGTGGCAAAATTGTAGGTGGTACTTGTGCAGTTTTTATTGAACTTTATTGTAGCTAGTGATACTATCCTCAAGTATCAGAGAGAGAAAACTACTATCCTGTTGTCTAGATGGAACCGTTACATTTTTATCACAGTCTACCCTTTGTAATGAAAGTCTTTACCTAGTTAGAAAAACGTATTTTGACACAAGATTAACAAAAAGGCATAATGTTTTCTTGACTTCCAGGGCTGCTAAAAAGTATAGTAGAGTCCAGGTAGGATATGGGCTCCAGTTTGAAAACGCCATGTAGCAAAATGCATCTAAGTTTACAGGAAAACCCAAGTGAATTACTCTGAACAGGAAAAATACTGGCGCACAAACCAAGGAGACCAGTTAATCAATAAGTGTGAAAGCTGTAAAACGACAAACCATGAATCTTCAAGGGAAATATTTCCGGAATCCAGTCCTCACAAGTACAGGCACACCACAAACAGGTTTGTATAAGGTTTGTATATTTTTCTATCCACCTTCACACATTTAAAGGACAAGAAATCTCCTTTCGAGACGAATCATCTACTCTACTCTACTCTACTCTACTCTTTCCTGGAAAAAGGATGTCAAAAGTCTGTGATATTAACCACGATTTACATACATAGTAGTTGAGTAAGAAAGTTCTATAAAGTTATTTCAAACAACTGTTATGCGTGTATTCCGGGTGAGGAAGTTTTATAATAACTTGGAGGGGGCAAAACAACTTCTAAAACAACTAACAAAACGAAATATTAGAAAGCACCACGATTAGAAAATTAACGTCACGTTGTACCCAGTCGTAAGAAGATGTTCAGCTCTGCTGTATGGTAGCAAACGACCATGTATTTATTTTGTGTGGTTAGGTTCGTCTCGTCAAGTTGCGTGTTACACGCGTGGTGAGGTCGATATGTCGGGTCAAGTACCCGAACCACGTGCTCTTGGGAATTAGTATACGACACCCGTATCAAAATAAAGAAATACGTCCGGTTATGAACCTTCTATGTGGTACTTTTCATGAAAGTGTCTTGGTTGGCTCTTCTTTCGTTTGATGTTGGAAGACTTTTTGAGTTTCTAGTTCCAAGCTCAGAGTTACAGGTGCAATGGCCACATTGTTACGAAGGTTGAGTGATTTTACTTGTTATTCGACTTACTTAGTATCTTAGAAATTACTGCGTGTCACTGTGTCTTTTTTTGTCGACTACTGAACTATAAGTGAATATGGAGGTGACTGTAAAGGTGCAAGAAAATAAACTTCAGAAGGCGGCTGGATCAATATACAACCCAGACCGACACTGGCGAAGATTGTCGATAATTCTGGGGGGAAAAATTCACACACAACATGCCACAAAACATAGACATAGTCAGAACGCCCAGTTGAAGTATTTAAAAGCTTTGGTGAATTTACGGTAATATAATTATTTCTACTTCTGAGATATATTTCGTTACCTGATTTCTTTTTCTGGAGAAGCAAATAAGTGTAGACGCGAAAGATTGTTTCACATACCAGGTTAAATTTCGAAAACACGCAAGCTACAGCAAGTAATATCTCAGAAGGGTGCGACCAGTGACTTCCAACTAGATTGTAGCGGAATGTATGTGAATTTCTGCATTAAATATGTACACATATTGATGAAGTTATTTTTTCTTGTTTCAATTTACTTCTGAGGTAAACTGCTGTTCATATTCTTGTACCATATTTATAACGCTCTTACCACAAACACATTCTCACCTTGAATTCTCAAATGGTTTACTGTGGTGATATCCTCACTACAATGCCCATCGGTGACAAGTGCAAAATCCGGGCACGATGAAAAGTTGCCAAAACGCATGAATCAAAGAAAAATTACTTCCGTGTTTTATCTCGCGAGTGGCTACCATTCTCCTTCGTACCCACCTTATTCTTCTCACTGCGCCTCTCCTGACCTACATAGCAGTGAGAAGGTTAAACTGCTTTACCAAAATTATTGGTATAACTATGTAATTTGTGCTTTTATCGGTTCCTTTTACTGCAAAAGTTATTTTTAATCTTCAACTCATAATTTGTCTTCAATACACATGGTTTCAATAAAAAATCTTATTCTCCTCATTGTAATTAACAAATTCAACGGTGAGTTATCATAATTATGATCACAATAAGTTTGCATAGCTCTTGATATATTTTCAACTCTACGAAAAAAGTTCATTTTTTTCGCCAACGCCGTCTGACGAGGCTCTGATCACCCTTGTGGTAACGCAACGCCCTCTATCTCGCACCAACTGAAGGGAATACCAGCAGCCTCAAACTTAGGGCAGTCTGGTCCCATCCACAGTCAAGTGAACCACGTGCTATGATCAGTTCTTTCCAAAAACGTTCTTAAAACAACCAAATATGCATTAAATTTTATACATACGGATCGAAACAGCACCAAGTGCGAATCCAGGAAGGTTTCTCGACGATCATGAGCGTCGGTGTGCAACTTCGAAGAGTCGAATCAAGCTGGTAAAGATTATGGTGTAAAAACGTCCTGACTCGAACCGTGACTTTTGTAAAGTCTTCTAAGGAGTTGGCACTGGATTCCTTTGATGAGGTTAGCGACCAAGGATGACCTGGAATTCTTGGATGTTCAAGTGAATTTGTTGTAAGCCGCAAATAGGAATCACCATATGGAGTTTTCAATATATGAACACTTTTGGTGGCCTCTACTTCCTCTGGCAAGGCTTAGCCAGTAACAAGAAAAATTTATCTTCATTTTATGGAATTTATGTATACATTATCCCTCCCGTTGATTTAAGTCTATGCCGAGTAGTGTGCCCACAGTCCTCGCAATTAGCACTCCCTAAACTGCAAGGAAAATTGGCAAGGATAACGATGAAAAATACGAAATGGCATAATGGCTCAAGAAAAAGTGGAACACAGAAAAATAACTCAACTCGTTGCTGATAACAGCCAGGTCAGCTACATAGCTAACTTTTCCTGACCTGTATAATCCATTTTGCTTTCGGTGTGAGTTACTGCATGTAGGTGTGTGAGTGCGCATGCACGCGCAGTCAAACGAGCGTGAATGTCTTGGTTCTTGTGTATTAGGAAGCGCAACAGAAACATCAAAAGAATACTACAAATAAACAATACCATATCGATGAGCATGAGGATAGAATGATGGATGGCATGTCACTCTATATGTAATACGAGATATCAGATGTCAATTGCGTCCATATCCGTACACAAGCCTACATAACATCGCAAAATATCAGATAACCAGGTTTGTTCGTCAAAACCAGGCGTTGTGTGTTTATTTGTTTGTTTGTGGCTTCAGATATCAACAACAAAGCAAACAATATCTATAACACAATGTCCATGAACAGGTATGCCACTTAGGACAGCATTCCAAAACTTTGAAAATGTTGTGGCAAGGGTTTTAGAGATGAAAACCACACCCCAACATTTCCGATTCTGTCTTGTCTTCCAAAGTCATCTGTAAGTGTCAGTCTACCTCAGCACGTAATGGAAAAATGCGGCATAGATGAATAGCATTTTTACGAAACACTGCACATCCCACAAAGTATAGCACACGATTGGGGACATGTCAATATTCCGAATTGAACAATTTACAATCTGTAAAAGTGGGGTATCGAAGAAATGGCTTTAAGTCGAACCATTTGTCAAAGTGTCATGGGGTGCGAGCGTGGCAGTCGAGATCGATCGTGAACGTGACAGGGATCGTTCTTGAACTTGGAGCACACAAGGATCACCTGTCAACGACACAGCCATCAACATAATATAGGAGGGAAACCACGGGGTACGCCCGGGCTGATTAGGGGTTAAAGTCGACTTTCTCCTGCGAGTTGGCAGGCGGCAGGAAATGGAGGATTCGCTCGGGTCAATACTTTGGCCGGGATATTCTTGTTCGCCTTAAGAGGCGGGGAGCTCCTCTCATTGGCGCGTCCACGTCATTCAATCTAGCCAGGAGAAAACCTACTACAGCACGTACAGGTAATGACGTGCGCGCTCACTTTGGTTTTTCTCCCAATCCCTTGTATAAGCCTGAGGGCCGAGAAGACTTCGTAGCAAGCAGTGCTCAGCAGTTTCTTAAATCGTTGCCCCAGGTAGGTAAGTTTAAGTGCTATGTTGCGGTTAATGTAGACCTCGTCAAGACAATGTCTGCTTCTGATTTTTATGTCTAGGAATGTGGGTTTACATATTTTTATTCTTTATAGTTCACATCAGAAACAACCTTACTACTGATATTGCAGTTCAATCATAAACCTTACTTTGGAGAATAGACTGTAGGCTGGAATTACCAAACATTGTTGTTTTTTACCTTGACATGAGTTGGAATATAACGTTATTGTCTAATTTGTCTCTGCATCTAGACCAATGAAAGCGTATTCTGCATCGAACTGTAGAAATGGCTGTAACGTGGAGTCGTTTTGGGTTGTAAAACACTTCGATGTTGGGAAGGGAGACTATCGTGGAGTTTTTATGATTCTCTTAGTTCACGTTCAAGACACCCCTGGGCAGTTTCGTTTAGCGTTGTAATCCACTCCGAGCCTTCTGGAGCTGTAAAACCAACTGGTGTCGAACTTTCAACGGCGTTCTACGTTAACAACAAATCTTCTCAGATCAGAGTCAAACTCTGTCTGTGACCTCGATTACAACAATAGAAACATTTCTTGCCATCAAAGCCAAAAGGAACGACTGCCACAAGCGCCCAGATGTTGTGGACGAAAAGAATAGCGGAGAGTGAAAACCAGAAAGACGAAAAAAGAGGTTTGTAACAAAGAGTTGCGAGATGGTATTGTGATATGTTTGTCTGGTTCGAAGGTCAAGTTGCTAACAGAAAAGTGGGAGGTACGTCTCCCGGCGATTCCACGTGTATCAAATAGAAATGCTGGAGAAAATCTACCGGAATCTGGTAGCGAACGCCTTGGAATATTACATGTGAGCGTTTTTTCCTCGGAAAGTCTGAATCATATGTGTGATCAAGATGGCACCACAAAAGAGAGTAGGAGAGAGTAAAAAATTCTTGTAAAAGACGAACATTTTGATCTGTCTGTGCAGTACGAGAAATTACAAACCGCAAAGTCTTGAGCGCACAATAGTCTTCGAAGAAAATTGTCATAAAATCAATGCTTTTGCATATCCATGAAGGAGACAGACAATTAGCTACCCATAGTACGTGCATGTTGTGTTGCTTCAAAACAGTTTTCTTGGCAAGAAGACATTTCTATATACTCATGACTCTTGTTGAAGCAGTATTTGCGATCGCTTGCTCAAGACAATATCTATACTTTTTGGAAAGATCTTCACTTCTCACCAGAGAGTCTCAGTGATAACCATGGTATCTTTTGCCATCAGAAACATGCCTTGTTTGAAAGTACCCCTTTGAGAGGACAAGATATAAAACGTTCATACGTATCTTGATTTGGACGAACATTTTTTTCTAAAATATTAGAAGGCACATTTGCTTTTGGACACAAACATTACAGGAAAGACGATGTAGGAAAAAATACAACAATTCTTTTCTTTAAACATCTGGTTTCGTCTCTTATTTCAGTTGTATAGAGCTGCACTTAGACATGGACGAAAAACTGGTGGTTAAGTTCCTCACTATGATAAAAACTTGACCGTAGGCATTTCGGATAAAAGCCGACAAAATCCTCTATAAAATCTCCGTAAAACTCCAAACAGCCAGTATTGTGATCTCGTTGTGCCGTGTAAGGTTGCTACCGCACAGCAAAACGTTATGCCTCTAGGTCTTTTTGGACAACGCATTCAAACAAAAGTTTTCTCAAGATATTACTGATAACAAAATACTGAAAATGCGTCATCAGAGGTATAGTATGACATTTAGAACTTTGGTAAACAGGGTACTTATCGAATTATCTAAATACTTACTTCGTGTGAATTCTGTCTGTATGCAATTCTCGACGAAGTTGCTTTTCACCAATTGACTTCTACGTCTGTTTCTCTATCTGTCTGGCGTTCAGATCGCGACTATTGCAGGGAGCAGAATGCTGTAGTTGACACTTCCGACAACAGTCATCACTAGAGGTGCGGATTTCCTCACCAACGCTGCAACCAGAGCCGTGACTGCGATGAGCTCCTATCTCAACAACACTATGTACCAAAGAGGAGAGACCTTCGGCCATGGAGGTGTCAACTCCACGGTCGGGAACCACCACCCGTACTATAGCAGCTGGTATGGGTACCCGGCCAATTTTCGCACGGACAGAGACAATGTGTCCCCGACCTGTACTTACGCCGCTGCCGCTGCTGCTGCCGTCGTTGGCCACGGCCAAGTTCAAGAGAGCCAAACGCCGGAGAACTGTTGTTGGAACGGGCAAGAGCAAGGTGCGCCGTCGGTGCAGCAACGGCCGTCCTGCCAGCAAGAAGAAAAGGCGCCGATGGGAATGGCCACACAATCTCAGCTCGCTATCCCCTTCTACCCGTGGATGCGAACAGCAGGTACTTCCATGCAGCTCCTACAGTTGTAGTGTCAGTGTTGATTTCATAGAATTGTCATGTACATTTCACAGGTCCATGTGTCGATTTCATTGTCCAACAGCGACTCAGCCTTGGCAGCATTGGTCGCTAGTTTTCGCCTTTTATTAGTGGTGGGGTGGGACTGTACTGTTGAATTTATGCCTTTTAAAACGTTTTCTTAACGTCAGCTTGTCTAGAGAGTAATTGTCTTTGTTGTAAATTACGAACTCCCCATTATGACGGTCACGGGAAAGTGCTGAGACCGTTCACATTCAAGTACCACGCGCTGAGAATGAAAGATGGCAGAAGCCCAAGAAGAAAATTGGGAGTAGGCAGGCATCGTGTGGAAGCATAAGAGAACCAACTTAAAACTTTTCCAGCACTTTTAATCTGATTCCGCACATAAGAAGCTCCACGAAAACAATAAGAGTGATGAATTTCGACAATGACCAGTAACTTTCCGAATAGCCTAGGAAGTATTTATCATGATACTAATGTGTAAAAAGTTTAAACGTAAGTGCCAAAAATGACAACTCTCAATTCAGGTAAATTCTTGCGTGTATTTGGCCAATACGAACCAAAGCTACATCTAGGTATTGAGAATACACCGATCAGTGTTTGTATATGTAGATGTAGACTCTTCGGCTACTAGATAGAAGGGCACTCCTCTAGTTGAAACTTTTCCTTATGTTGTCTTACACTTTGTACAAGGTCTGTGGAGGAAGGAGGCGGTTTAAAGATTTGCATTTCTTCGAAATAAAAGCAAGTCAGGAGGTGACACTAAACATTTTGACCACTAAGTTTAGATTCAAAAGCTACAAAGAATCAGAAGTTCACGTTACAATTCACAACATCATCATAACAACCATATCTATCAACAGTTGGTATTTTGAGTGATAAAAGGAATCAGCCTTGAACCTTATCTTTTCACTTGAAAGGCTCCATATTTCGACGTTTCAGTTCTACTTCTGCTAGGCATTGTTAGGGAGGACAAACTGCAAGGCGTCTAAGCCACCAGTAACTGAATTATGTAAGAGAATTGACTGCAGACAGTGGTCGAGTGTCGGTTGCTTCAGAATGTGTGTTGCTTTTTTATGCAGGTAAAGTCTAGTGAAGACCTTTTTTAGTTCCTGCCAGCATATCAATGAAACGTCGAGTTGGAATGATCCCAAGACATGAACATTGTATATTTTGGTAAAGATATTGTAGTCCATTCATTTTATGATATTGTCTCCTGTTGAATTTATTCAGTATGTTGTATTGGTTGGAACTGTGTATTATTTGTTACATGCACAGAAAAACTACATAAACTACAGAAATTACATAACTCTACTCATGACATAGCACTGTCCTTCATTTTGTTCAACATATAGGATACAATCCATGAGTTTAGAAATTACAAAGTTTTCATTTGTATGCCAGAAATTAGTTAGGGAAG
Source organism: Asymmetron lucayanum (assembly GCA_001663935.1). NCBI lineage: Eukaryota > Metazoa > Chordata > Leptocardii > Amphioxiformes > Branchiostomatidae > Asymmetron > Asymmetron lucayanum. The sequence continues at coordinate 4,982 of LZCU01084547.1, read as the reverse complement.
ACATGGTGTATGCTAGTGTTTCAGAACTAGTTTCTGATATTGTGCTACGATTTCCTTTTTCAATTGTTTTGTGTTTCAAAAACACTTTGATCCGTGGAAGTTTACAGAATGATGTGGTGATTTTGTCACCTGTAAAGTTTTCTCGTCTATGTTTCTCATTTACCTGAATTCCCCTGAACTACAGAGACTCCCAATGCCTCTGCGGTCAGGACTAGCTCTTGGTAGCTCCACAGTCAAGTAGATATAGATGTAGATTTTTCAACTGGTTATGTCTAAGTATGCTTGTGTGTGCTGTTCTCACGTAGACGTAGACGTAGTTTCTTAAACCCGTATCTACCTGTGTTGTGTTTGTGTGTGCACTTCAGGTCCGGAGCGCCGCCGAGGCCGCCAAACGTACAGCCGGTACCAGACCCTGGAACTGGAGAAGGAATTCCACTTCAACAAGTACCTCACCCGCAGGAGGAGGATCGAGATCGCGCACGCCCTGGGCCTCACCGAGCGACAGATCAAGATCTGGTTCCAAAACCGGCGGATGAAACTAAAGAAGGAAGCGGCCATGTTATGTCCACCAAAAGCGGAAGAAACTGAGAAAAATTCCGACGCACAGTCTGAAAAATCGGAAGATGTGTAGGTTTGCTTTTAAAAGCATCAACATAAATGTTGCCAAAAATTATGTGATGACATTCGTAACATGGCAGTTTGTATGTGTCAAAAATATAAGATATAATTACTTGTGCTCTACATGCATTACGGAATGAAAACTATTTGTATAAAATCTATGAAACTACTTAGGAAAATTGGAAACAAGTAAGCGCAATGTCACGAGGAGAACTTCCAAAGACGTTTTCTCAGAATTTCAGCTGCAATGAAAAATATGTTCTTCTCTTCCTTCGTGAAAAAACACCTGCTACATTCTTCATTAACTACGCGCACCTATAACGTGTTGAAAACATCAAATTCATAAACGCTCACCCGAACATGTTGATGTAACTGCCAATTGTGAGAAACATATCAAAGTCTGTGGAAATTTACACACTTCCACGATGTATCGTGTTGATTTCAGACCATTTCATACATTCCAAGTGCTCTTGTCAACGTTCAGCATCTTCACTGTATTGTGTGTGCATTATTCCTTGTTATATTTATTCATTTATAACAGAATCAAAATCGTAGTAGTTGATTCCTTCCTAGTACCCGAGTGTACGCTGTGCTGCAGAGTCGCTGTTTCTATGTATGATTGTTGCTATATACTGCTATAAGAACTTATAACTATCGGAATATTAAGATGTATATGTATTCATTGGAAGTATATTTGTGTGAACAAAATGTGTGGAATGACTTGGAAAAGACAGAAACAACATACTTCTGTTGTTACTCACTTCTTTTTCAGATATATTAAAAAGTCTTATAATATGAAAACTATAGTCTAACAGTTACCTTGAGGAATAAGCAAGCACAGTTACTTGTACTTTTTCCTCTGTTGTTGTTAAATAGTACTTACAGATATTTCGAATTTGCAACAGCTGTTGAGCAAAGTCAGCCCCCATAGGTAGGTTGAGATATTACATTTTACATATTGAACGTTCGTGCCTCATTAGTGCATTCCCATGCAGCCAGCTACTCTATTGGATGTTAGGTAATTTTCCGCATGTCAGTCCAGGTTTGTTGATAATTTCATACCCGACAACTGCAGCTTATTCCAGCTTCACGTCTCTGATAGGCAACATACATCTTTCGGGCTAATGTCGACACCCCAGCCGCCGGCGCAACATCTCCGATCCGTTATCGCCGACAATATCATTATTCTAATACAAATGGTACAACGCTGTGTGTATGGGTGGTTTCAAAAGGTCTACAATTTGCCCTTTCAAAGGGATAGAAGCATCTACTTTCCCTTGCGGGTTCCTTTAAATGTATGGATCTGGGAAGAAAAATTGGTCGTTTTCTTTGCAGAGTGTGAAATTGGCAGTGTTATCTTTCCCGGCCAAATTACCATTCTTACTCGCTTTGGACTGACGCGAGGAACTTTGAAGGCACGAAACTGTAATTCCGAGGGGCTCATGCTCTTAACGATGGGTGTTTCGCTCAGAGAGGATTAGATGGAGTCCACGAAAATGGTCATAAAGATGTTAGATGTGACAAATAGTACAAAAACCCGAAATTCCATCCGTCTTATTACTTTGATTTCTTACAAAAGGTATTTTAAACAGTACATTACTATGTAGTGACTTTGAGAACTTACATTCAAGATGGCGCCGCATGTTGTCCACAGAAAAACAAATAGCAGCTAAATTGGCGCTGCCGGGAGACAGGTGCATATACTACTCCAGTCCCACTCGGATTGGTTTTGTTTGTATTCGCTTAAATTATACCGTTCAAGGTCAACAAACCCACGGTAAATCATGACCGAGCAGGGAATTCTGGGAGTTTCCCCTGCTGACCTAACCGTCACAAATTCAAACATCACTACTTTTATGACACGGTAATAATTAACAAGCAAAAGTCACTTCCCACCCAAAGTACGCATTCAGCATTCAATACATGGTCTCTCCAATGGCAGCCCGGCATTGAACATGAAGCTGCAGTAAGAAAGAGGGTTTTATGTACTTTTATAGCTACTTAAACTTGAACGGGCGACATTTGAAACGACGGATCCCTGTGGCCCAACCAATGACAGACAGAACTTCCTCATAATTTTTGACATTGTTAACGATTTACAAGCGACCTGAGGGTTGTGACGCAATCTATATACTATCACAATAATCTTTAGTCTGCATTTTCGGCTTCCCATCCTTGCGTGTAAATTTTTGGGGCGCGGTAAGAGCGAAATGGGATTAGTCCAGGCGGTATTCGCCTGTTCTTCTCTTCTCCCGTCGATTTCTCACAGAAATCACCGTGTATGGCCGGTTTTCCCGCGCGGGAAACCTCACAGAACTTTTCGGCGAAGCGCGGGAAAGTGATGGCCCGCTACAATCTCCCCCCTCACCGAGGGACGACTGGAATATTTTCTTGTGAAAAAATGGGGAGGATGTTTTGATGAATGTGATGAGAGCGCAGAGCGTAGAGGTAATGTGTTCTCCGTCCTGAGGGTCAAGTCTGACGATAATGTGTGCATCTCAATCCCGCGCTGTTGACGGGGATGGAGGACTGAGCCTCTGTCAACTGCACCGGCAGGTAAGCACGATCATTCGTCTTGTTTGGGCGGCAGGGCAGGCTTGGATGTATGACGGGATACCAGCAATCTTTCTCCGTCACTTTAGCTCCAGGAACTTTGCTAATGGTCAGTTTTCACAACGTATGCGTCTTTCCGATGACGAATGAAAACAGGAGGAAAAGAAAGAACAAAATGTGCCTGAGTAGAGCCCTGTTGAGTGATACGTTATTCTTGTCAACAAGGCAAAGTACAATTCCCAGCTTCGCTTTTATCGATATTTCTGTCCCTAAA
>LZCU01084351.1:0-10774 GCA_001663935.1 Asymmetron lucayanum | reverse complement strand
GCTTATTGTTGTTCACAGCATTTGTCGGACTGGTAGGAGCGCTGAACTGTAAGACGTGCAGGGACATCATTTTGTCCGCCGGTTCAGACTGCATGAACAACCCCAACTCTACGTCAGTCCAGTCTCAGACCTGTTCTGTGAACGAGACATTTTGCTACGTAAGTGATGGGTAGTTTGTTCACTTATCTAAAATATGTCACCGTTTGGCAAAAGCATGAACTGAATGTGGTGAAAGAGAAACAAAGCGAAAACACTGAAATAGATGTAATCTTTGCCCAAGTGCAAGTGGGGGATCGTCGCATGACAGCAACAGCTTGTGAAAAGTCAAAGGTTTTATCACTTTGAAACATCGTACCTTGCATAAATTTTCAGCCTAATCATCAGCCTTCTTTAGATGTCTGATGCACTCCGTCTGGATTTCTGGAAGCTGGTAGAGTGATGACGTCAGGAGCGCATCAAAAGCGCCCGAGAGTAGGAATCTATATTAGCGCCAACCGGCCCTCTCTTAACCGTGATGGTGGCAGATTCCGGCAAAATTGGCCAAACTTGTACTTGCTATATATAACTTTTTGGTCTCCTGAGAATGTCATCCATAAAGTCATGACCCTGTCCGTCCCTCTTGCTGCAGGTGAAGGTAGTTAACGTTGAAATCTTTGGTACCATCGTGTGGACGCGCGGCTGTGCCGACTCATGCACCCCAGGAGGCAGCTGCAGGAACGAGCTCGGCAATGGTAACTGCCTCCGATGCTGCACAACGGACAACTGTAACATCGAGGATCCTTACGGTACAGTCAATGCCGTCCACGCATATGATACAAGTCAACTAGTCTTTCACAAAGAAGAAGTTTATATTCAGTAAACCTGGCTCGCCCGCTATTTGTAACTCTGAAGCTCAAAATTTCACATGTCGTTGAGTTAAAACATAACTTTTCTTGTCCAGGAATAATCGCCCACGTTTACTCTTTTAATTTTAATTTTCACATTGTTGTTCACAGCTCTGAACTGTAAGACGTGTGAAGCCACCCTCAGTGGCGATTCTGACTGTAGGAACAACGTCACGACAGTTCCATCTAAGACCTGTGCCTCGAATGAGCCATACTGTTACGTACGTATAAAACATGTACCAGGTAGAACTGTTTGGACTAGGCCACTGTGTGACCAAAGCATGAAAATACAGCACACACAAGCACGCACAAGGAGGATGTAATTTCAGAACAAGCTACATGTTATTTGCACTCTCGCATGAGATATGTCGTCGCCAGAGGACGTCACCTATATATAAATGAAGTTTGTTTAGCCCAGTAAGTATGCACTTCTTGTTTTTCAGGTCCAGGTGGCGCCTCGTGCTGACGTGAAGCGCGGTTGTGCCAGCGAGTGCACGCCAGCCGAAAACTGCAAGAATGGCACCGGTGACTGCCGTGTGTGCTGCCAGACGGACGACTGTAACACCCCCACCCCTGATTACGGCAACGCCGCCGGTGCCGTTCACGTGTCCCTCACCGTGCTGATCGCCGCTGCTCTCGGCTCCATAACTTTTGTTTTGTGATCAGGACACATAGAAGAACATGACACCACCATATCTGCCATAGCATTATTTACATACCTTCAATGTCATCAGGCCTAGCCGATTGAAATGCCCAAACCATCAACTGTTGGCAAGAAAACATGAAATACATTTTTCTTCCATGCAATCAGGACAATAGCAACAAAGCTCGATACTGATGCGATATGATACATGTTCTGCTGAAAAGCAAAGAAATAAAACTGGCATTGCAAAATGTTTTGAAAGAAAATGACTGATTCATTGTCGACACCTCCAATAAAACCAAACTGTCTCAATTCTTTGTACGGGCTATTTTCTAAAACCAACGGTTGCTCTTTCTTGTGCTGGTGAGTATTCCTGGCTTTGTTCTGGCACAGCACTGCACTGAATTTTCTAAGGCATGTCTTTATACGATATCTGTTCTACCTTTTGGTCAAACGGGACTGACCTTAACAAATGTACATCCGTACTGACTCTAAATCGCTGTACAAAAACATATTCCAATCTGGTGTCCACTCTTCTGTCGTATTTTTTCAGCACATGAACCGATGTCTCCTTTTGTTAGAAGTTATGGTGTTTTACGACTCTATTTGAGATACCGCATGACAATCTTGTCCCTCTAACGCTGGAAGACTGGAACGTGTTAATATATTAAGATTGTTAGTGCACACTGGACACTCGTTAATTGTGACGGAAACGTTCAAAGTCTAACCAGTCTTTGATTTGATGACTGAATAAACTCGCTTCGCAGCGATATTTCAGCCATGCGTTCTCTTATGGTGTTATTTCCCACTGGTAGCACAGCTTGTCAAGGCAAAAATGTGAAGTACACTGGAGACAGCATATCAGCCACCTCTTTAAACTTAGTGTCGGTCTGTTCCATGCTCATTGTAAATTCAGTACTGATTGCATCTGCTAGAGGGCTGTATTGGACGTGTAGTTGTGACGGCCAATTCTTAAGCTCATTGCCTTTGTAAGGTGACCACTCAAGTGACAGATCAAAGCGATTGCTATAGATAGGTGGTCAATTAAATAGGTCGTTTGTGTCATTGTCATGTCATGGATAAGAAATATTGAATATATACCACCATATACCAACCAAGATACCACCAGATAAAGGGTTAGTCGTACGTAGAATATAGTAAGATCAGGAATGACTAACTTGGTGTACCTAAACACCTAACGAAACCAAAGAACATGTAGATTCATGGTTGATCGTGTGGAATGGAATGGTTTCTGTTGTTTTTATGTCGTTTTATGTTGACCAGCGAACGCAACTAAAATCCAATAATGATGGAACATAGTTTACAGCAGCTCCCCACTTTTTCTGTCAGCACACCTTGTTGTTTTGTTTTGTATCTTGATTTAGCTATGAGTCAGTTGGGATATAACCCGTTTATCTAGATCTATTTTAGGTGTGCCAGTCACAAATTTAAGGGTAATGACAGTCCTAATTAGGGGAGAAATGTTTTAGACAAATGACCACTGCGCCCTTGCATCGTACTAACGGTCTTCTTCTACCATCGCCCAGCGAACTCTGCATACGGACAGGGCTAAATATTCACTTCTAGTTGAAGTCACGATCTTTTGGCGTGTGACAAACACTTGCCAGCCACTTCTTCCTTTCGGGTTACCCCCTTAGACACCCATGTTTTGGAGTCTTCCTAGCTTTGCCTTGAGGTTCAGCCGCACCTTAATACTTACATACCGATGCGCATACGCGTCGCAATTATCTGTCATATTTGGTTCTTCGTCATCGAAAAGGCGAGCAAGGTGTTGTCCACCAGCAACTTGAAGTCAAATTTCGATCAGGTAGGTATTCAGTTGTTGTCTTTTGCCGTTAGTTGGATTTGCAACACAGAAAAGATAGTTCTTCGTTCTTTTTGCCGTAAAGTAGGTTCTGCAAGCGTTAAGCCAACTCTGCATTCAACTATTTGTATTTGGACATGGCGGTAAATGACGCAGCAATGTAAACAACATCTGCTTCATTTTATCCGTAGGTTACTACAGTCGACAAACGAACAAACAGGCAACAGAGATGAAAGCAACATTGGTCATCCTAGTCGTCGGAGGTAGGCCAGATGTTAGAACATTAAAGTTAAAAATACCATGCTGTAACGTAAGAAGTGTTGTTCTAGTCTGGAAGAGCTCGACGGAGTGAGTGAGGGTGAATGGAGTATAACTTATGTAATTTGTTAATTAAACGTATCACACGATAAGCTGGTGCAAAAAGAACTCACGCTCGACAGTTTTCAGGATTCACGTGTATAGCTGTTATATTTGTAAAGTGTATGAAAGCTGTAAGCCGCGGCTACTTCTAGTATTAGCACACGTCAATATTTTTCTGGGATACTGTGATATCGGTATTTGAACGACGGTGCGTGGAAGCATCGAATGATTTCAAGAATTACAGTCGACAACACACAAACGACAACAATGGTTGTCTCAGATCGAGATGACAGAAATGACACCCGGGCACATCTTGCGCTCGGGGCAGTATGTGTAGTACGAACTGTACAAACAGAGATATCTCTGAGACGTGCAAAGGCTCGAGGCGAAACAACCAACAAGAAACGACGGCGGTGTGGCATAGCAAATCTCACTTTTTTCAAGAACAGCTTAAGACAATAATTTGTAACTAATAGTATGTCAATCATAGCTGGACAACTCTACATACCGACATGAGCTGTGTACGCACTTAAAAAGTTCTAACCTAGCTTCTTCGTCACGAAAGCTGGGCTCATCGCTTCTGCCTTCAGAAATATCTAGGTTCGCCAAAGATGAACATTTATTTGAATACGAGATTACGTGCACATATTTACCTATCTGCCATATGAAAACATATGAAAACAAGACTGCGAACAAAAATATTCACGTTAAACTTCACAGCGATCGTTTCATCCATACACATGACATAGTCCCCCTATCCACAGAATGGAAACCGTGTTGCAACCGTCGCGCGACCTAAAATTGTTTAGGTCTTTCAGCCGTCCCGAAAAGTTGTTCTTGTTCCAGTGGAAAGGCTCTGAAAACAGCTTATCGTCGGCTGAGAGAATTTAGAACGCAATTTTCTTCCAACTTCAAGAAAACATTAGAGCTACCTTCACAATCGTTGAAAAGTCATATTGAGTCCCCACTGCAACTATGCGCGCTGCAGAAACTCTACGACACCAGCCTAACCCAAGGGAAATCTTAATTTGACAAAGGGAATTGAAGGAAAAACCACGGAGAAACCCTTTTGCGACATGTTGGATCGCTGAGCCCTTCATACTGGACTGTGTGCCACAGAGTATGAATGTTGCTTCACGTACTGTTCCAAGGCATATTTGTTTTGTTGTAACAGTTGGACAGATTTGGACATAGGCATGTATGATATGTGAATTTAAAGGTCACACATGGGAAGAGGTCTTCTCTGATAAAAATCTTCAAGTTCAAAATGCAATAGATACTAAAGTAGGCTGTAATTAGTTGAAAATATGCCTTCATTGTTTTTCACAATAAACATTACGTACCTTCAAAGACTGCTGAGAAACACTTAAAAACTATTAAAACCGTTGAGCGCTCGTTGAACGACCGCACTGCGTGCATTGAAAAACCTAATCGTTCTGTAACGGCTGAGAAGCTGTTTTCATGCTGTTCTAAACTTAAAGGCGACAATGGCGACGAAACCCAGAGGAAGCCTCGGAAACGGTTGAAAAAACCCTCGAAAAACGTTGGCTTGACTTATCAAATTTTGGGTTGCAGAACACTTGATGTTTCCTATATTGGTCTGACATTTAGGCGTGTCTGAAATCAAGCTTCATTGGCCGTTGTGGTAAGAAGACATTTCAAGAAACATCACCTGTTCTTGCACTGTCGATACTTGTCAATCTTAGCACATCCTCATTGTTGTTTACAGCATTGGTTGGACTGGTGGGGGCCCTGAAATGTAAGAACTGCACGGCTTACGCCGCCTACAATGGTATGACCAACAACGCTAATTGCTGGGACAACGTCACGGCAGTTCCGTCTGTGACTTGTGCCTCAAACCAGGCATATTGCTACGTAAGTAAAGAATTATTTGTTTCCTTGTGTGGGCTCTGTCTTCATGTGGCAAAAGCATGAAAATCTAGAGTATTCACGCGAACGAGAAACAAAACGGAAACGTGTACTTGCAAAACACAATCGTGCTTGTAACAAAAAGCTGAATAACTGTTAACACCAGAAATGATTTGTCTGATTGTTTCCGACCAGAGCCAGCTAGACCTTGTGGGCATCATCCTTTCGTGTATGAGTACTGGCCTTTTCCAACGAAATAATTCGAGTCTCTCGACTGAATTTAATTCAATTTCCATGTGCAGTGAGAAGTTGGATGCACAGAGAGCCCCATGTTTATCGGCATTTTAATGTATTTTATCTATTTTATTGGCATGTTCAAGCCCCTCATAAGGTAAACGCGAAACTGGAGAATGTGTTGTAATAAACACCGTGCCAAAATTTGTCTAGCGCCCATTGCAAAGCGGGCTACATTCTTTTGCATTTGCATCAAGTTTTGGGTCTGTTGAGAATGTCAGTTAAGAACTGCGAGGTCTAACCTGTCTGTGTCTCTTGTTGCAGGTGGAGGTCAACGCAATCGGCATCAATTTTTCGGACGTGGTGCGCGGCTGTGCCGAATCATGCGCCTTACTAAACAACATCACCTGTTCGTCTATCGGTTCCGTCCGTGGCTGCTCCGAATGCTGCCAAACGGACGACTGTAACACCATCACTCCTCCCTTTGGTCCCACCGATGCCAATAACGTCACCCCAACCCCTAAACCCGGCGGCGCCAGTGCCGTTCACGTGTCCCTCATCGTGCTGATCGGCGCTGCTCTCGGTACCATAACTTCTGTTATGTGATCAGGATACATGGAAGAATAACGCCACGATATCTGTTTCAGCATTCCTCACATAGGTTTTACATCACAATGGCCCACCACATTAAAAGGTCAATTCTTGGCAAAAATGAAATATATGTTTCAACAAATAAAGAAAATTGTCACTGTAGCATCTTTTCAAAGAAAAGGATTCGTCCATTCTAGACATCTTCAATGGAAACAAACAGCTTCCATCCATTCCTTGTACGATCTGTCCTCTAAATCCACTGTTACACTGTATCTTGTGCTGTTGGGTACCCATGGCGTTGTTCTGGTAAACATGTGAACTGAATTTTGTAGTGAATGTGTTAATACAGTACGATGTCGGTTCTGTCCTTTGGTCTATCGGGACTGACCTTAGCAAATCTATCGTTACAACCATACTGACATAGAATCGCTGCACATATAAATCTGGTGCTCACTCTTCTGTCATGCAACCACATTAAATGATGTCTTCTATTGTTAGAAGTGAAGGTGTTTTACCTGATGACGTGGCGAGCTACGACTCTCTCTGAGATACCACATGACTAGCTTGTCCCTCTAACATTGGAAGACTGAAATGTGTTGTTAAGATGACATGTACGCTCTGGACACTTGCTGCTGATCGTAACGGTAACGAAATTTGTACGGTCTTCACGTTCGCCGCAAACATTATGAGGGTACTTCGATTAAGATGGCTCCTAAGGATTAATTAAAAGTACTTTGATGGACTCTTAAACTTGTTTGTAATATAATGATTGGATAAACTCGCTTTGCTGTCATTCCTTCTCTTGTCGCTTTATTCAACACTGCTAGAACAACTAGTCAAAACAAAAACATGCAAAGAACACTGATGAAATATACTAAGGAGACATCAACTGTATAAGTATACTAAAGAAGACAGCCAAAGAAATCAAAGACATTGTAGATGTGGAGGTTATCAGCTAATAGAAATTATATGTATTGTGGTTTTGTTTGTTTGTTTGTTTTGCATACTCGGTAAACCGTCTCATGGAATAACACACCAGGTTTGTACTGAAGAGTACAAGCTACATATCCGGACTGANNNAACCGAATTTACACCTAAGTAAAGTGGGGGAAATGCGTAAAAATGACTTCAAAAGGGCACAACATCGGGGATGGGAACCCAGGTCTGAAAATTGTAACCAGAAGACCACCCGGCCACCTTGAAGTCATTCTAGCCTGACCGGAGAATGGACGGAAAGTCCAATAGTTCTGAAACATATAATACAGCATTCAGCCTCGTCTTGATTTGTGCTGGAATCTAGTTCACATGCGTGCTTGATCTCCAGCTGTAAGGAAGGTCTGGAGGCTAATCACCACGAGATGCTGCTCGGACACATGGGGGTGGTGCTCCCCACTTTTTCTGTCAACACACTTTGTTGTTTTGTTTTGTATCTTGACTTAGCTATTAGTCAGTTGGGAGTCAGTTGGGATATAACCGGTTTATCTAGCCTGAGGTTTATTCTGACAGTGTACCAACGAGTCACAAAGTTAAGGGTAATGATAGTCCTAATTGGAGGCGAAGAGTTTTAGACAAATGACCACTTCGTCCTGAAATACATTTGCCAGCCACTTCTGGTATTCGAAATACCCCCTCAGACACTCCGCGTTTTGGAGTCTTCCTAGCTTTGCCTTGAGGTTAAGCCGCACCTTAAGACTACATACCTGTGCGCATACGCGTCGCAATTATCTGTTATATTTGGTTCTTCGTCATCGAAAAGGCGAGCAAGTTGTTGTCCACCCACAACGTGAAGTCAAAGATCGGTCAGGTAGGTACTCAGTTTTTTTGCCGTCCGTTGGGTGTTCAAACAAAGATAAGATAGTTATTTGATTTCGTTTGCCGTAAATTAAGGTATCCAAGTCAACTTTGTATTGAACTATTTACATTTGAACATGGCGACAAATCAAATGACGCAGCGATTTATGCTGACGACGTATACAACATCTGCTTCATGTTTCATCCACAGGTTCCCACAATATACAGTTTAGGGGCTGTTTCTCGACTGGATCAAACAGGCGACAGAAATGAAAGCAATAGTGGCAATCCTGCTCGTCGGAGGTAAGCTTAGTGTTTAGAAATGTTAACATGTTTTAACGTTCGTAATTCACTTTTAATCCTGGAGACATTGATGTCGGGCTCCCAAGTTTGATTAATGGAAAGATTCCAAGCGAGCTCGACGGAATGAGTGAGTGAGTGAGTGCGAGCAGACTATACGTAGTTCTTGAAATTAAACGGACCGCAAAATCGGTAAACTGGTTGCTGACAGGAAATGTGCTAAGAGAACTAACGCACGGCAGTTTTGACGAGGATTTACCTGGTATTAGTAAAGTGTATGAAAGCTGTAAGCTGCCACTATTAGCACACGTCAACATTGCTTGTAAGGTATTGTGGATACCGCTATTTTAACGACGGTGCGAGGAAGGTTGAGTCGGTTTTAGTTATTACAGTCGACATTACACAAACGACAACCATTGTTATCTCACATCGAGATGATAACACCCTGGCACGTCTAGTGCTCGGGGCAGTAGGTGGTGTACGAACTGTACAAACAGAGATCTCTCAGAGACGGGCAAAACTTATGGCTTGAGGCAAAAGCACTTCATCCCTACATTTGGGCTCATCTGACATTTATGCATATTTGAAATCACAGTCTCCATGGGCCTTTTGCAGTAAGAAAACAATTATATCGTTCAAGAAACATCACCTGTGTTTGCGCTGTCGATACTTGTCAATCTTATGACTTGCTGATTGTTCTTTACAGCATTGGTTGGACTGACAGGGGCCCTGAAATGTAAGAACTGCACGGCTACAGTACCCTATACCATCGAAAATGACTGTCTGCTCAACGCCAGCGCCACGGATGTTCAGTCTGTGACTTGTGCTTCGAACCAATCGTATTGCTACGTAAGTGAGGCATTTTTGTTCCTTGTCTAGAATAGGTCTTCGTTTAGCAACGTGAAACAAAAGGGAAACACTGAAATATACACATGTATTTTCAACCCACCCGTATTTTATTGGCCCAAAATGTTTGGAAATCCCTGGCAGGTCACCATCCACTTGGTACGAAGCTTAATAAGTGATAACATCGAGATTGATCTGTATGATTATTTCAAGCCAAAGGTATCTAGACCCTGTGGATGACATCTTTCAGGGCATCGGTACTGGCGTTTTCCAACAGAATAATGCCGAGTCTTTGGACTGAATGACAACGATCTATGACAATGCGCAATAAGAAGTTGGAAGTTACAGTGAGCCCCATCTTTTTTGGCATGTCCAAGCCCTGAAAGATTACCGCGAAACTAGACAATGTGCTGTGATAAAAACATCGTGCAGAAACGTTGTGAACGCCCACTGCAAAGCGGGCTACATTCTTTTGCATTTGCATAAACTTTTGGGTCTGCTGAGAAGGCCATCCAAGAACTGCGAGGTATAACCTGTCTGTGCCTCTTGTTGCAGGTAAAGGTGATGCAGTACGTAATTTCTACTATGGTGGAGCGCGGCTGTGCCCAGTCATGCACCGCAATAAACAACAACTGCACGGCTCCCGTCCTCCCCACCACTGAATGCGTCGGATGCTGCCAAACGGACGACTGTAACGTCATGACTCCTGACCTAGTACCCGCCACCGCGACCCCTAAACCCGGCGGCGCCAGTGCCGTCCCCGTGTCCCTCACTGTGCTGATCGCTGCTGTTCTCGGCACCATAACTTCTGTTATGTGATCAGTGAACAATGCCTCGATATCTACCATGCATATATTCACACACGTTCAATATGACTAGGATTAACCGACAATTGTAAATTGAAATGATCCATTGGAATATCGATTCTTGACAAAAAACGAAGTACATATTTTCAGCATGCCCATCAGGACAATAGTTACAAAGCTCGATACTGATGTGATATAGCATTAGTTGGACTGTTAGGAGGACTTCATAGCAAGGAAAAACTCTCACTGCAACATCTTTGTAAAGAAAAGAATTTAGTTCATTCTCGACACCTTCAGCGCAACCAAACGTTAACAGCTTCCATCCATTCCTTGTACGAGCTGCTCTCTAAATCCACTGTCTGTTGTATCTTGTGCTGGTGAGTATTCTTGGCGTTGTTCTGGCACACAAGTGCACTGAATATTGTAGTGAATGTTATAATACAACACGATGTCGGTTTTGTCCTTTGCTCAATCGGGACTGACCTTAGCAAATCTACACCCCTATTGACTTAGAATCGCTTTGCACATATAAATCAAGTGTCCAATCTTCTGTCATTCAACTACATTGCCTGACGTTTTCTTTGTTAGAAGTGATGGTGTTTTACCTGATGACGTGGCGAGCTAC
>LZCU01083851.1:0-10318 GCA_001663935.1 Asymmetron lucayanum | reverse complement strand
CCGTGATGTAGACCAGAAATCCTGTTGGTCATGTTGAGTAGGGGCTGAAGGAGGCTTGTACCTGCCTGATTTGTGTTCCATGACCTTTGACCTGTTTCATGAGGCCACTCCAAATAAGGTGGTGAGCCGGTTAAACACAGGACACAAAGGGTGGTGATAGTGCGGTTTCTCCATAGTTACGTTGAAATTTTGGTATAGATTTAGGCTGTGAACACATGCGAGTCACTTACAATGGAACAACAACAAAGGAATCTTCTCAAAATTATTCTGTTGATACAAAAATATTTTCGTGCATGTTTTGTTTGTATGGTAGGTCACCGCAGAAATTCGTTTGGAAATTCTTAAATTACCTCCAGCATTTGCAAAAACTTGATAATGTAGTGTTTAGGCTTGTTGCTTGAGTTCTTTGTAATGTGTCTGCTGAATCAGGCTTACCAGTCTTGTACCTCTTACAGACAGGACTGAAGCCCATATTGTCTGTATTAGCAGTCAAAATCTGAAGCCTGTTGAAAGCTATATTGTCGATATTTGCAGTCAAAATGTTAGCAGACTAGTGGATAAAATCTTACTGTGTAAACAATTGTCAATCATGTGATATTTCTACCTATGTAGAAAAAGTTACATCATTCCTAAAAATTATGTTTCAAGGTTGTAGGATTAAAGCAAAAAGGCAAAAGGACAAATTTGGAGCTCAGAATGTTGTCTGTGCCATTTCAGCATGATGGACATGTTAGGTTTTAATGTAAATTAAAGCAAAAGATTCTGAAGCTCACTATACCATGTTAGAGACACCTCAAAATCAAGTTTTGACCTGTGTTGCTTCAGTCCATCAGAGTTTACCACTCTTTCAGCAGTTTGAAAATCATACTTGTCAATGTTGTTAAGCAGCCATTTTGGCCCAACCTTTCACCTTTGTGATGTCATCATGCTCAGATTTGGCCATTGACCTAAGAAGAAGGGTGTAACAATGGTTTTCACCGGAAAACGCTGCCATGTAGACATGACCTGCTCTTTGATAATACGGATGTACGAAACACCTAACCTTAGTGTCTATGAGGTCATTATATTCACTCCTGCCTTGGGCAACCTAGCCAAATCTGAGAAGGCTGACATCACAAAGTTCAAAGGTCAAACCAGAATGTCCGCTAACATTGTCAATGAGTGAGAGCCAGCTGTAGACTATGATGGACTGGTATGATACTACAGATGACCTTTGGGTATTTTTAGCATTGTACTATACATGTGGTAGTATTGATGGCGTAAGAATCTTCCTTTTTACTTTGCTTGAAGGTAACCGAATCTACTTAGAAACAGAATAGTGGTGCTGACCAGTGAAGTAATACTTGACTGCCTTGATTTGTAAATGAAACATCTAGAAAGTATAAAAAGCTGGGTGAGGGGCCAGCAACTCCTCCCTGCTCCTGGGACAAAACTGGCTGTAGCTTTTCCTCCATTGCAGATCAATAAGATTCGGTATGGTATTTGGCATTGAAACACAATATTACGGACTCTCCAGTGTGAATAGGATAAGATATAAGCAAACTAGTCTCTGAACTGTCGCCTTGGTTTGTACATGGACTGACTTTGTTGGTTTAAAGAACAGTACACTTAGTGAACAAACATTTTAATGGCCACTGTGTTGGCCAAATGAGTAACCTTGCAGCAGATATCAAGCAATAACTCCTCAGGCAAGAACAGTTTCAAGTCAAGAGGTCCGAGACAAGAGGAAGCTGAGAGGTGTTGGTTTGCAAAGATACCTGCTTAGAATGTGCATTTTCAGCTAAAGGGGGAATTTGTGAGGGCTAGGATCAAGTTTATATTACTGTGTTGGTGGACCAATATTAAAACCTATACATACAGTTCGTGTAATGAAAATGTTAATGACATAACTAATCACATGCATGTAAATGTCAAATCCAAATTACCAAGGAAAATATGTAAACATTCTGTAGGTGTGAATGATGTGATCTGTTTTCAACCCTGGAACTGTGATGGATATATACCTGTTATTTTCACACAATATCAGTAGCGATGGTATTTTATTCCTGAGGACTTGTTGAATATTGTTTGTTTCATGACAATATGCAGTTGGACAAAACTGGAGCTCAAGATGTATTATGAACCCAAAGTTCCATGTTTTGAGGACTAGTTAATCTGTCTTTGCAAGAGTGATGGGAGTTGCCAAATCAAACGGCACTGAAAATGTGCTGCAGACCTTATGAGAGAATGTCCAGTAATCAGAGCTACACTGTATGTTGGGTTGGGTGAAAAACAACATACTGTCCCCTTAGCCTTTCATTGGCGTGGTATCATAAAACAGCAGCAACCAGATCCTGGAAGTTAAGAGAATATCATCGATAATCAACAACAACAAAATTGGCTTGCAGAGTCAGTCTCCTGTCTCAGACAAAACAAAAATGTACTTTTGCTGCTTTGTTTTGGAAAGACAGCTGCAACTTGATAGAGGCAAATTAGTACTCTTTCATAAATGATTAGGTATTCTGGCTACAAGTTCCACATGTTAACCAATGAGAGTGAAGAATAGACTTGAATTCCGTTAAGTTTGACAAATTTTGTTAAGACACTAAAGAACCTCCACGCCTCCCGAGAGATGACTGCATTAGAAAACCCTGATGTTCTTGCTTTGTACAAAGATCTGACGCCCCCTCCCTACTTGCCCCTTGCTCCTAATGTTGGGCTGATCCTTCATAGCTTGCATCTCGTCTGTATGAAATTTGACATTGTGGCCATATTAATCCATGTGGCGTCAGGCAGGTGTCTTATTCAGAGTTCTGTTGAGGACTGAGGTGATAGAGGTTAGTCAGCAAATGCACCTTTGTAGTCTCTGCATGCTGCTTTTAAGATCATAAGGCAGATGGCGTGCTGCTTCCAGTAGGATATAACTACAGATGTGCAGATCACTTTGTGAGTGGGCAGATGGTTATTGAGTTAAGCTGAGTTACCTAGAATAGTGATGGACATGGTTTACTTGATGGGATGTCCAGTTATGATTTTTATTTGTTACCTTTTCCCCCGTATCTAATGACATACAAGTGACTTGGAAGTATTACTTCGGTTCGCGCAAGATTTTGGTGTAAGGCGGACTTCTTTCTATTCATGTATGTGGTTGCCGTAGCAACAATAATGCGACTTTTCGTGATCAGCCAGTCATCTGTCCAGGCGCCAACGACAAACTGCACGAGGCGAACGTAGCAATGCTTTTGTGATTGGTGTAGAATATATAGAGCCAGTATTGCTGTGGAAACAATCGGAGCAGGCGCAGAAACTTTGTGGATTTAGTACGCGTAAGATGTTGCGGATAGCTGGAAGGGGTCGGCGACCCCAATATCCCTGCTCGGAGTCGTTATTACCAGGTAAAGGACCCTGCACATGGCACCTGAGGCTCTGTACACGGGCTGAGCTTTAATGGGCAAAATGTCAAATAGACCATGGGAATGTGCAGAGCACTGGCTCTGCCTCAAATTGCTTTCAGTGGTGTGGAGTGAATACCAACGAGGTTCACACTCTTACCTTGTATGGCCAGTACTGTCCCTACATCCGGGTCAGGCTGGGGAATGGAATAGGGCAGTGGCCAATGGTGTTGGTCGGTGCAGGTACATCTCTAATCGCTGTGTGGAGTTTCTCGCTGTCCAGCGTCGCGTTCAGTATGCGGCGGCGTTTCCGTCCTTTGCCTTTATTGGTTAATTGTCAGATAAGGCAGTTCACAGGACAACTCTAGCCTGTCAATTTGCCCTCGATTAATTTGTACCTAAGGGACTGTCCGCTGTCATGGCCGTATTACGTGAGGAGGCCGCAGAAGCCATTCATAGATTTATGATCTCGACTGGTCACATGACCATCACGCACTATGGTTTGTCTATACCACCGCTGAATCAGATTCGACTATTGTTCAATGGCGGGAAATGTGTTTTGGAAGCGAGATGTCCTAAGCACGTGATTTGCGAGGTTTGGCTTGATCGTTCACTGCATACTTGTACATCTTCAAAATTCTTTCTTCTCCTAACGCAGCTGAAAACTGGAATGTCCTTCATCTCTCGATATTGCAATAAAATCCTCCTTCTAACTGTAGTTTCACTTTGTGGAGCAATATTTGTCGCAGTATAAATGCATCCCCCTCTGTAACATTAGGTTTGCAAAGCACTTTGCAGTAGACTTGAGCGAGGCCCATTTGCTAGAGACCTGATAAGATAGAGGCTTTGCATGCATGCAGAGAAAATGGTGTCAGTGTTTTTCCTATGCAGTAGCCCCATTTGGATGCCCTCTGCCATTTAATATCTTGATCGGGTGGCCACGGTGGGACGAGGCTTCTTGGTTATAAATCACCTTGGCGCAGGCAGTGGCTTCAGTTCTAATGGGCAGAGTCTGGTCTATTTGTGCTTGCGGTATCTACACTATTGCAGAAACATGATAAGTAATTGTGCCACCAAAGTGTTTATGTTTTCCATGAAAAGTTGCCCAGATCCCTTGGCAGAAGTTTGAAGGAGACAAGGCAGCTGAAGACAGCATTAACATTCAGGAGGGAGTTCCCCCAGAATGCCCTGCTGCAGGAGTTTACAGTGGTACAGCTTTCCAGAGAGCTGACCTGGGCAGCAGCATGGGCCCCCTGGGAAATGCACGCAGGAAATTAGGAAGGAGGTTTTATGGGGGAACAGCAGTAACCTTTATATTTAGGGCAGGAGGATTCCTCGCAGTGCTTCATTACGAATGGGGTCTTCAACTTTTCGTGCCATAGCCGGTATGTTTCCACCGGTTACTGGCGTAATTTAATGGGCAGGTCGAACGGAGGTGCAATTGCAGGAAAGTTGATGGTACTAGTTTTTCTTGGTTTTATATCATTTTTGCTAAATTTACTGAAATCTACCAAACTTTATTTCCGAGCGCGGATTGCGTGAAACACGTGGTCGCTGATCGGGTTTACATTTACATAAAACACGTGTAGGCTATGTAGGCGCGCCGACATGTAATGCGTCACGTGGTCAGGTTGTTGAATGGTAACCACGCAACTGGGGCCCTTGGGTGGAGCGCGAGCGGTTATATGGAAATGAGCTTGTGATGTCAGGGCGCCCATTTGTCGGTCGCGGCGCGGCAAAACGGGCACGATTTTGAAACCGAAATAGGCACAACAAGCGAATTTGCAGTGGTGCAGTTTGAATGGAAAGCTCTTTCTTGGGCCCCTGTTATGGCCTTCAGCAGAGTGTATTGCACAGGTACTATTGCCCATTATGGCATCATTTCATGCAGGCTGCCTAATGCATTCATCCCGCCTTAGCTTGGGGTCAATATGCTGGCATTGATTCCGGCTTGGCTACAACATTCATAATTCATCTCACATCTGAGGCAGGGAATCTTCTGATTTGGGCATCGTCTGGAAAATTACTGTACCCAGCATTGGGACTGTTGGCAGCAGATACATGGTGGAGATGAGGAGACAGAAGATTTGGTGGAGGATAAGAGCAATGTGGGGATGACTAAAGTCTTTGCTTCTGTCTCCGGCATATCAGTTATGTATGCGTGGTGATTTGGGCAGCATTAAATGTGGTCCAGCCATCCATCATGCAAGAGGGCTGGCCTCACCTTTACCTGACACTCACTTCATCATCCCACGTGTATCTCCTTAATAGCCAGGGAAAATAGGCCTGGATGCAGGCAATAGGCATTCAGGAGGGGAGATAGCTGGGGCGACGCAGGGAAGGGGGATCCGAGAGGAAGGTGGGGGAAGGGTCGGCGTTAGTTGCTGCGATGTTGGCGCGCGCCAGATTCTTCCAAACTCCACGTGGCAACGAGTTGCACACGTGGTCGGCGAGCGAAGGCACGTATTAATCCTCTTGGTGGTGCTAATGATGTAGTGGTGATTTAATTAATCATGATGCCTGGCTGCTAGCGGGAAATGGGCCGTTTGTATCTCCGTTCATGCAGACGGATTGTTTTATAGCCTTCTTCGCTCCATAGATTCTCTAGATACCATCCTGTCAATACATACTTCATGTCCCTTAGCCACTCATACATCACTGGGTAGAGACCAGATAAACGACAATCAGACAGTCCCTTTCCTGATTGGTTAACAGACATTTTTCTGTCAAACGATCTCCAATATCTCCATCCCAAGCACCAGTCAGAAATTTTGCGTTGAAAAATGAACAAAAACGTTCCAGTTCTTTATGTATAAGTTAATAGAGTGAAATAGATGTTACGACAAGGCAACATGCCGTTGTACCGATTTGTTTCTTTTTGAGGACATATTGTTGGAACTCGATAGTGAGAGTGAGTGTGGCGGCTGGATAGTTGATTGGCATCAGGATTTAGTGCCACACCCTGTATAATCTTGCCCAAGCTGGGGGCGGCTCTGTGGCATTAGGCCCATCTTGCACACGCCACTGGCGCGATTAGATCCATCAGAATGATGTCACCTGCCATTTATTTACTGGTGGGTTTATCGGTAGGGTAGCAAGGCGAACGGGATGTAGCGCAACGATAGCGTGCCTGCGGGGACTTGCCGAGATGTGATCTTGGACATCAGGTTGCATCTGCACAACTCTTGAAGCGATAAGTCATCACATTTCATGGTCTTCAGCCGTGGTGTAGAATTCAGCACAGCGCATTACGCGCACATAGGGCACAGTGGTTTCTCAGCTCAAGGAACTGTCTGAATTTGTTTTACCACTTTTGAATGTGGAAAGTCAGAATTGAACCAAACTGTTGTCCCCGAAAGTTTTGTCTCATCTCCAGGTACGAAGCTTGGTTGTCAAGTCAGGGAATAGTTGTCCATCCTCTGGAGCTTTGCCTGTAAGTGTCCTTCGCATCAGTGCCTCAAATGGTCAAACTCCTAGGTACAGCCACGCCAAGTTCATTTCATAGTTCTTGAATGATAGCAGGAAAATATGGATCAGGTAAGTGAAAAAAAACAAACAGCTTCGGTAGACCCTCGTGCTACTACTGCAATTCACATTGAGTAATGAAGTAAACTCACTGTACTGGTTAATCTTTCAAATAATTTATTTTGAATAAACTCATGCCAAGTCATTGAACACAACAGTTGAAGGTATTTTATTAAAGCTTAAAAACAAAGTGGAAGTTTCCTCTCAGATTGTGGAAGCAGCCATGATCCAAGAAGTCTACACAGCTGCCCGTTGAAGAAGCGCTCTCACCGATTGGCCCACTTGCTTACCATCCCTGGAGACTTGTTAGGCACAGAAGCGCAGTTTGGTGGCCTTTCGTCTTGGGAAGTGGATGACAGATTGCTCGTTTTATTGGCAAATCTTCCACAGACGTTCCGAAATCTTCTCTTCGCAGCTTGACAGGACAAATTGGCAGAATTTTTTTGTTTGTGGATTCAGAGGAAATCTTTGAAAATGGAAAGAGTTTACCAGGCTTGTACAGGTGTAGATTTGCAGCAACAGGTCATGGCAAACCGTAGGATAGGAATCTGGAGGATACACTTGTTAGCTTGAGGGATGAAGTTTGCCGCCTTCCATCTGACGAGCGCTCACGGAATAAATCCGACGTCTTTGTTTCTGTTGGGAATACTCGTGGAAAAGTCCACTGGAAATGTTGGCATCTTGTGGTAAGAAGTCCCTTGAGAGACTTTAATGTTTGTGCTCAAACGCGGCAACTAGGCTACTCTCTGTATTCTATGGTGAAACAGGAAGGACAAACCTGAGAAATGATAAGTGTGGACTACAGCTGTCCTTTTTTTTTTGCATCACAATTTACTCAGAAGTTACAGACATTTTTTTAGGGCTCTATCCAGCTGCTGCTTCTCCTACGGAGAGTTCGATGTCGCTACTGCCAAAGAAGCGACAAAGAATACTGAGATTTTCTTCTGCCTAACAGGCCTTCGATGCAGTTGCTATGAAATTTGCCCGCCATAACGACCTTTCAAAGTTTCTCTAGAGCACCACCAATTTTCACCAATAAAAAAGAGGATTACTTTTTTGCATCATCGTATGTTTAACCAATGGGATGTAAGTGTTGCACTGAAACATTGCAAAATCACCCTAGATTTTGCTTGGAAGCCTGCAAACTCAACAAATTTTGATAAATTTGAACAGGCGTCCTTAAATTTGCCAACAATTTTTGTCCATCAAGGTTGACGGGTCAGTTTAAACATTTTTCTGTCATGCAGCAAAGTTCCATTGCTTCATGGACAAATTGATGCTAGTTAGAGCCTTTATCTTTGTAACAATCAAAATAGTACATTGGACTGCCATTATGAGCACTTTTTTTGCATGGAAATATAAGGAAGCATTGTTGTCACAGAGTGGTTAAAAAAGGCACCATATGAACATCAGGATCATGTCCTTGTATAGAAACTGGCTTGTTATTGCATACTTAAAGATGGATCAGTTATTGCATACATAAAGTTGAATATTGTGTATCAGTAGATAGGTATTTTTTCCTGGCTATTCATTCATTCATGCCAGCTTTTCCAGAGCGTTTTGTATTCTTTATTAGTAAGATCTGCCCACATCCTCAATTAAATGTCAAAATAATCCATCCAGGCCCTCAGGAGCTATTCTGTTCACTCACAAACAAACGAGCGAGAATGAAAACATAACCTCCTTGAGAAAGGAATTTAATTAGAAATGTGTAGAGCTGTCCCCTGGTAGTTGTGGACAGGATGTGGACAAGAAATAAACTTACGGACCCCTTCCACTATGTACTGTGCGAGTCCTTGTAAATCCTGTCTGTATTTGTCTTTTGAAGTGAGTATACTGCAACGTTTGTTTCCTCACCACCAAGACTAGCACTGGCATTTCGATCTACATGTAGTTCCCTCAGATATGTAGCTGACTTTGTCAGTTTTGCATCTCGTCCACTGTCACGGGTGTGGCTTGCGTACATTTTCTACACGTGTTGAGCATTACGTGGTTGCAGCAGGTTGCTAGGTGATGACGTGGCGGCGCTACTGTACTACCAATCCTGTGCCACGCCGAGATGGGCGGGGCACCCACGTGTCACCTGTCTCTCATATTTCGGGACATTACGTCAATTACTGTCGGTTGCGCTGTCATGTAAGTGGTAGAAAGGTGCATGATGGTGATTTGGCCTGTCCTTATATTCAGCATAATAAATGAGTCATTTTATTTTTTTACATTTTGGACAGTTTTCTCTAAGAACAGAAGCACTGGAAGTAAGAAGCTGTATCTTACGGTAATTGATAGTGTGCATGAGGAAGTTCCCTGTTCTTGTAACAAGGTTCTTGTTTCGTTCCCATGTTATTCTCTGTGACCTGATGGTTTGAACTCTATCATTTCATTTTCCTCCCTTGGCAATATGAGATCGTGTTAGGTGTGAAGTGAACGTGGCAAGTTCCCCACCCGGGTGCTTTTAGCCTGATTAACTAAGTGTTCCTCTGTTGCCAAGCCATACTGATCAGCAGTTGTGCGGCTTCTATGTTAGGATGTTAGATAGATGACATCTTCTCCGATCGCAGATCTGGTGGAACATTGTGCAAATTTTGGTTTGTGATATGACAGTTTGTAAAATGATCTCATTTTTTGTGATAGTTTATGAAAGATTCACACATGGTAATACAAGTATGGTTCACAGGGACTTCTTGATTTTTTTTTACAACTTGTCACCAAGGTGTGAATTTCGTCAGTAGTTACTATCATTTGTTTCAGGGCGTTGAGCCAAAGTCTGTGGCCATGTCCCTTTAATTTATGTGATAGGAGGTCTTGTTCCTGCTTGTTGTAGTTTACAAGATTCAGTATAGAGCGGGAACATGTTCAGCACATTGGTAGACCACATTTCTTGGTATATATGTATACAAAAATGTGTCAATGTGATTGACATCTTGTCATGTTTGTCTGCCTTGGCAGCTGTCTGTCACCCAATCCCATGTGAAGTTGTGTCGTATGTTGATCTCCAAGTTAAGCTGTCCTTGTATGACATTGAAGTTTACATGGATATCAGCCTTGATTACTGGGGAGGAACACAGATTCTTATTGCCTTTCGTCTTATCTGGCCTAGTTTTTCATTCTGTACGATGCTGGTTGTTGATATTTTCATCTTTAGTACTAGTGGCAGGAAAACGTGATTGATCCTGGGACGTGACAGGTTTGTCCTTGGACGAGGAGAAGTAGCCTGATGCCTGTTCTGTGGAGAGTAGTGAGAGATGCTGATGGCTGAACCACTTACATACATTACTACAGAGTTGTTGTTGCTAGGTAACTACAATGATATGTAGGAGATAGTCTTGTCTTATCAATTAGCTATGCACATGGGATGGGCATGGTACCCCTGTGCTTCTTGTTTTGTTGTGTAAGAAAGCAGCTATGGGCCTCAATTGCCCCCC
>LZCU01082451.1:0-13500 GCA_001663935.1 Asymmetron lucayanum | reverse complement strand
CCAGCTGAACCGGTATCCACCCCTAATCCAAATATCCAAATACTGGGAAGCCCTGAGAGCTCGGAGGATTTCTCAGAAATTCTTGATGGGAGTTTCAATATTTAAGGGATTTGAGTGTTGTGAATATCCTGCTTTTGCATGCAAAAGTTGGCCTTCTAGTTTACATCCTCCCTTTTCTTTCCTCCCTTTCAGGCCATACTAGTCACACTTCGAATGTGAGAGGTGATCACAATATTGTGATTCAAACAGGAGACAATGCCAAGATCACTGTCCATGGACAGGTCCCAGGTATGGTCATCTTTCAAATGTTATTCTCTCAGTATGTTGTAACAATAGGTAGCAAACATGACTATACAAGGCATTTGTTTTTCATCTGAATTCTGATATGTGTATATTAATAGTAAGGTTCTGTCATAACGATTAGTATTTTAATACATCAAAATGTTAAATAAGGATCTTAAACAGTTTCTCAAAGCACTTGGTGTCAGTCATTACAGTGAAGTTTTCCTTTCATATTCTTCCTTTCTCCCACCAACACGTATTGTTTCATGCAAAGGCAAGATGAATGATGATGTTTGTTACATAGTCAGGTCTTCAGCTTCAAAGTTCACTTTATATCAGTATGAATTAATGTTATCCTCCTGTCCTTTAAGGCACCTCCAGTGAGGGAGGACATGATGAGTATCGCCAATCACCCCCTCCGTCTGGACACACAAGTCTGCCCAATTTGTCAGGGATCCGGTCTCCAAACCCTGTACCCCGTGCTTTCTCGCAGGATGAGTCACAATTGAGGTATAATATTCAATATCATTCTTTGGGTTATTTCCTGTGCTCAAGGGTGCATACATGCAATTATAGAAGAGTAACAAGGAATTTAAGGTAGTCAAGTTTCTCAATTACAGGGGTGTCTTCCAGTACAATGGATTAATGGTCTACCGTAGGAAACCAGTATTTCCTGCTGGACCAGCCCCCAAAATCTGTGGACCAGTTCTTGGACTGATTACAAATATTATGAACAGTACAAGCCAGGCAGTCCTGACAATTTAGTCAGTGTCGTCACATTGGAAGTGACATATATTTTGTCTTCATTGGCACTGTTCATTGACAACAAAAAAAGACACCCAAAGAAACTGCAAATAAGCTTATCACCCTTTCCCAAGTCGTGTGTGCCCTAAGTCAGCTTATGTCTCACTCCCCAACATGTGATACAACTAGTAGCCTGGATCAGGTCCAGGTTCTTTTCCAGGCCTGGACCTGATCCTCTGGACCTATAATAAATCGGATCTGGACCGAAATTTTCTGCACTAGCACGCACTCCTACCTGGTACTATTAGTATCTGATAGAGTCTGTCTCACATTGTGTGAAATTAGCCTATTTGTATAGATTTGCAACAAAGTTTCAATCTGCTTTCCACATTTAATTGACAACCATTTCTGAATCTGTACCACAGCCTGGAAGCCAACTTCGATGACTGTGTCAGCCAACTACAGGCAATGGGATTTTCTGATGTGCAGGTCAAACCATTGGTTCGGCATATCATCACTTCTACTGGTGAGTACATTGAAACACTTGTGGCTGTCGACCACTGACACCAACATCAAAATTCAATGGTCAAATAAATAGATTAGATGATAGATAAGAACACAGCTGCTCACATTTGAGAACACGGTACATTTCTCAATACTGATAATATTACTTGTATTAAAATGCTAATCACAGCATGCTTCATAAAAAATCAGCTTTATGTTAACATAAAACATCATGGATGGTCAGAATTCTTCAAAGGTCTTCCCATGAAGTGTAAAATGTCATTATCAACACCACTGATTCTTTCCCTACAACCTTCATGCAGGGCTGACAGAACCCAGAGACATTGTGGAAACTGCTGTAGAAAGAATCTCCGAAGATTCTGAAAGACGTGGCCAACAGGGCTCCAGACCCAATATACTACCTGAAGAGCAGATGTCATCTACATTTGATAGTTTGGATGGACCAAGAACGACAGGAGGAAGACTGGCAAGAGGGCAACAAGCTCGCCGTGGGATTGGTGGAGAAATGCCACAGCCTTTTCAAAGTCTGACAGCTGCTCCCTATCCACCCAGTCTCCCTGATGCAAGCATCTATGATTTACATGTGCAACAGGACAGCTTAAGGGATAATGAGGCATCAAACTGGCCTGAAGGTGAGTTTCCCAGCATTGCTGATGATGGAGGTGAAGTTCGACCACTTATTGATCTCTACCCCGAGGGGCCAACACCAAACACACTGCATACACTTATGGATGCTTCCATTCCTCCACTGGATCGGAGACCTCTGTCCCCTAGGCCTGCAGCTTCTGAGCGGCAAAACACAACCAGGGCAGATGAACCAACTGATGCACCCCCTGCCTCCGACGTACAGCTTAACCAAAATGAAGGGGAAGAGAATAGACATGGAGCAGGGGAGCCAGCAGAATGCGGGGAAAATCGACACACCGGGTTGACGGTACCTGAAGAAGACCTAGAACAAGCAGATACTGATGATGAAGGGTCTGATGACACCAGGAATACAGTGCCAAAGGCCATACAAGCTGGAGAGGCATCAGCACCAGCACCAGCACCAACACCAGTACCAGTAACAGCACCAGCACCAACACCAGTCACCAACCAAAGTCCTCTGCGAATCCAACAGCAACAAAACCAGAATGTGGGTGGCAGCCAACCAGCGTATGACAAGGAGCGTCGTCTTTATTTCTTCACCAAGGCTCATATTGAGGAGATGACAGACAACTTCTCTGAATCAAAGATC
Source organism: Asymmetron lucayanum (assembly GCA_001663935.1). Taxonomy (NCBI): domain Eukaryota; kingdom Metazoa; phylum Chordata; class Leptocardii; order Amphioxiformes; family Branchiostomatidae; genus Asymmetron; species Asymmetron lucayanum. The sequence goes on along the minus strand of LZCU01082451.1, from coordinate 10,712 downwards.
ATAGCTGAAGGGGCATTTGGACCTGTGTTCTATCAAGGTATGAAACGCATGTTATTTCAAGAATGAATGTATTTTACTTAACCATGCTTGAACCAATGAGAGAACCAAGAGAGATCATAGGGATTGCATATTACATTGTTCAGTCATTCTAAGAATGGTGAGAATGCAAAAAGTAATCAGAAACAATACGATTGACTACTTACAAATGGCACAGTAGAATTAGTGAACAGAAGGGAGGAAAAATTCAGACATTTCCAAAGTTGCACAAAGAAGAAAGAGTAATGTCCTTGTCGCAAAATACACTGTGCAACATTCAAATCGTTTGATATGTTTTTTTTTTCCAGAAAAGTTTCCATATGACGGTCCACTGAAGGGTAGACCTGTTGCTGTCAAAGTGAACAAATCAGATGACCAAGGAAGAAGAGAGTTCATGCAGGTATGTGTTCCAGCAACTGTACTATGTGATCAATGGAATTTTTGCCTCACTGTAATATCTGACCTGTAACACAGCAGGATTATGTGTATATGTCATGTGTACATTTGATGGAACTGTACTTAAGGTGCTGGTAGGCTTCAGAGATGAAGTACCTCTTTCTATGGAGTCCCTTAAATTAAACTCTATTCACTATTACTAATAACATTTCAATGTGCTTTGGGGGATGTGGGTCAAAATTCAGAAAACTTAGAATATATATTTTGGGCTTCTGGGCCTAGCAGTGATACAGAACACTGGCATAGATGTGTACAGTGTACATTTCTGTTTTATGCATTTCAGGAGATGAAAATGTCAGGATTCCGACATCCACATCTTCTACCCTTGTCTGGAAGCTGTGAAGATCAAGGGTGAGTTGAGGTTGCAGACCACAGAATTTATCTACAATGCATGAGTCTCAGGAAGTTTGGGTATAAAGTAGTACCAAAAATTCCTTGAAAAATATGTGAAAATTCTTAAGAGACAGCACGCTAAATGTTACACTGTCTGCTAGTAGAACAAGTTCACTTTCAGACTATTGTACATGAATTGCACTATGATGTTGGCTAATGTGGTACATGATTACTGCAGTTGGCTTTCCATGTGAGTTGGCTGCAATTTACATGACCTCCACAGAATGTCGAATAAAACAGGATGTAAAAAGCCCCAAGAACCACATTTTTTTTCCAGATATTTTGTAAAAAAAAAAAACTAGTTTTAAACATAGCGTTCTGGAGACACATTTCTGCAGCAGCTATCTGTCAGGCCTGACACTTGCGGCTAGTAAGGTAACGTCTTTTTGTTGTCCAACTGTGCACCCATAATATTATTAACTTTCTGTGCATAGAAGTCAGTCAATTTTTGTCCTTGCCCATTTCAAGCCCCATATGCAAACTGTGTTCTGCTACCTAAAGTCTTTTGTCTTACAACTCTGACTGACAACAATATTTACCCAAGGCTTCCAGTTAATCGCATCAGGCAGAAAGCAGAGACAATTGTGGGTACCCAAACTTGATTTTGTGGACTCATCTTCTGGAGATTTGATGTGACGGTGAAAAAAAACCTAAAGAATTGCATTGGACAAATATCCTCCTCCTCCTCAATAGCACCATGACAAATACAATCATGTACATAAAACTGTATCAATTTCTACATGTACTTTGTAGCCAAAACAAATGAGTACCTCATCCATAATGTATCTTAAATTGTATTGTATGAGTTATCCTGTTGATGGTATTCTCACTGGCTTCTATGGTTAGTACTGGCAGCTTTGTAGTTCTTTCATTGTTCTTTCTGAACTTTTCTACCTTTCTGTAAAACTTGGGTCTGTCTTTGACTCTTTCTTCTTGCTGTGCACTGCTGCAGGGAACAGCACTTGCTGGTAACTTCCTTAATTATCAATGGTAGGACGTCAAAATCATCAGATGATATCAGGTTTATACATCAGTTCCATACACGATATAACGTTTCCTTCATGTGTTGGATATTACAGTCTAATTTTGTTGAATACAATATAATGTGCTTTGCAACAATCTTTTGATCAGTCCTCTGATCCTTCTCAATTTGAAATCACTCCATGCCAATACCAACTTCTGCCCTCTTTGACCTCTTTGCTCATGCAACATGTTTTGCTAGGTCAAAGCATTGTGTCATTTCTGCTTGAGAAGGGTCAGAGGACTGATCAAAATCTTACTGGCAAATGCTTTATATTGTGTATGGAACTGACAATTACCAAGCTCATATCATGCCAACTACTGTCACGCATGAACCTACAAGTGACAGTCATCAGATATTTGGATTAGCTAGTCATCCTCATATGAAGCTCTTTTGTTTGTAGATGCGCTGTAATAAAATGGCATGCTAGCATCTTTCTCTCTAGGCTACATATTTTGCTACATCGAGTAAGTTCTTTAGAGACTATTTTTTCAGGGAGTACACATTTGTATTCTGCAACATGGTACATGGGGATATAGACTTTAAGCCATTAATGTCAAGCACTTAGGTGGTGAAAACTCTGATGACTGAGCTTCTAATGTTCTATGGATAGTTACGGTCTGGATGGAAAGCAAGAATGCAAGCAGAGGTGTAAAGATTATCGAAAACAAAAAGTTTACCGAGACTAACGGCATGTTTTAATTGGGTAAGGCTCATGAGGGCAAAATAATTTTGTGATTTTCTATGTGTTGCCTGAAGTAAAACCAAGAGATTGTCTAGGCCATCTCTAGACTCAACAGCACCTACATTTAGGACAGGAGGTCCATGGACAAGACTACGGTAGAAGACCTGATAGGTAACAACTCATATGACTGATGAGCCATAGATCAATTACCATTATAGGACACACATGACCAATGACAGGACCAATATGCCATTCTCACCAGTTGCCTCAATTCACAGATGCCTGGCTCTCGTCTACACGTACATGAAGAAAGGGGACTTGCTGTCATGTCTAAAGGACAAGCAACATCCCCTTCCTTACAAGCAACGGCTCCTTATTTCCCTGGATCTGATCAGTGCTGTTTGCTACTACCACAGTGGCACACCATCTGATCGGTAAGCATCTAATCAAGCTTCTAATTTGAGCAATGGTAACAGACAGTTATATTTAATTTTAAAAGAACCTTCTTTACAAAAGATATTTTTCCATCAGAAAATTGTCAAATTGTCAACTGTTTTTGTAGACCTCAGGGCAGTAGTGGAGTTGCATCTGGCAGCACAAAGAGGTATCACAGGGATGTGAAGTCAGCAAATGTACTGCTTGACGACAACTATCGTGCACGTCTGGCAGACCCAGGTTTGATGAGGGAGCAGCCTGGTAACTTGACCCATCTGTCCCAGTCAGGTACAGTTCAGTGAGTTTAGGAACTGTCTTTTTATCCAATTTCTAAGCCACTGTTCCATTCTCTTAATGTTGTGTTGTTGTATGAAACTTAGTACATATCTTTACATATTATGTTCTGCCTTTCAGGACGCTCCATGTCTCTCTGTGGGACACCTAATTATCGAGACCCAAACTATGCTGAGTCAGGAAGGTACCATGAAACCAGCGATCTATACAGTGCTGGACGAGGTAACAGTATGACCTAATACTGTAAATGCAGAAATTTTCACAGTGGTTTTATTTTCGCCGATTTCACGGTGACCTTAAACCGCAAATTCAAAACCACCGCAACTATTCCCTGGTATATTGTACTGTACTGCAGAATTGCTTCAACTGCAAATCTAAATCCCTGCAAAAAGGTCCGTTTTTCTCCTAACACGAAATACCTGATAACCACCGCGAAATTAAATGCATTTACACTACACGACTGTCTTATAGAAAAAGGACAGGCATGTAATGCCAGTGAAAGTGATTGACAACACATATTTTTAATGTAACATTGGAATGTTATGATTATTACAGCAGTCTGCTTCTGAGCCTTACAACCTGTGAATACATATACTTTTTTTGGAATTGTCAAAATGAAATGCCAATAGTAAGATTTTCTATCTAAGAAAACATATGGCATTTATGCAGGAATTTCAAGAAATGATGTACATGTACTTCATAAGCAAGTCAAAATTAATTTTGGTATGAGCATAGCTGGACACAATAAGCATTTTGTTGCCTTGATGGAGAAAAACAATTGACAATTTTTTGACTTTATTTTCCAGTGCTCCTGGAACTGTTGACGGGGAAGCCTGCTGATGCTGTTGATGAGGAGGAGATTCCACTGTTCTCCAACTGGCGAGATGAACTGGGCTATTTTCAAGACAGTACTGGAAAACGTCTATGCGAGGTTGCAGACTACTCAGAAGCGGTTCGTATTTTTAAGTTATTGTTTTTACGAGAAATAAATAAATAAATCATTATTTTATAATTTTTCATAAAGGACACTGTCAAGGGAATTTTTTTATTTTTCAGACTCCCAGCTTTTGAAAAGAAGAAAATTAACATCAGGTTCATGACGTATTATTTTTTGAACAAATTACTGTACACTTGTTTGTCAACATAATACATAGCAAAGAGAACAGATGTCTTTGATCCTGTATATGTGTATGTGTGTGTGTGTGTGTACCAGTATAAGGGTCTAGCAACTTCTTCCTGTAAAGGTGCAAAGTCTTATTACTGTAATCTACTACTACTCGCATCGTAGAGGTAACATGTTCCCTTAATGTGTGCCAGGCCCTGAATCTCAGGCATGTTAAAAAAGGACACTATTGGCCTCTACAACTGTTATATGGCAAATTTACACTACCAATTTGTTATGTATATCTTCTCTGAAAAACTATATATTCTCAGTTTACCTCTATAAGTGTGTAAATTTGTACCACAGGGTTGGCCTAGGCTGACTGAGGATGGGAACTCAGTGACTCAGCAGTTTGCAAGGCTTGTCATTGGCTGCTTGCAGCGTCATCCAAGGAGGAGAATCAAACCTGCAGATCTTTACAAAAAGCTGAAGGTAACAAATTGCAAACATGATCAGTTACTAATTAATAAGATATTAATGCAGACTACATATTTTTATGAAATCCAATCTGCAAATGACTCTAACTGTACTACCTGATCAATTCCATAACAAAATTGTCTTCTGTATAGGCCAAATTTGTTTTTGAATATATCCATAATGATTGTGGTTTATAAATCACTTCTTCAGCTCTTTCTCTGAACAAAGGTCCAGGCTACATCTATGATTGAAATGCAAACTGTCTGGATTATTGAGCATAATCATAACGTCATGGAATGGCACCTACGGCTTTCCTAGAATATTGTCAAAGTATCAAATGACCTTCGTACTGGTGTGATCATTAGTTGCATGATGCATTAACAGATGTACATCAATAAGACAGAGGGTTTGCTTCAGCTTTTCTGTGGAGTCAACTTCATGCAGCTTTATAACCAGCAGACTAATTCTGACTAATTCATTGTTACTTTCACCAGGACTTAGTGAAGACAGCTGGTGCTTTGGGCAGCTTCAGCACTGTAATGCCGACCCTGTGCACCTACTGCTTGGCAAGCAAACCATGTGAGTTTTTAAAAGCTTAAAGGAGCTCTAAACTCAGAAAATGGGTGTTGCATGTATTTTGCAATTAAGATAACATATCAAATAACAAATCAATTGATTATGAAAGGGGCTCCAAAAATATTGAGACAATGCCACAAGACTTACACTTCACAACAGCCTGAATACTCTTTGGCATAAAGATGTACACGCCAACGTGGGAAACTGTTGGAAAGCTACCAAACAACATGTTTCAAGGTCAATTCTTTTTCATATCCCATAAAAATTCTTTTTGTAGCACCTATATGCATGTACGTTGATGAAGGTTAGACATCCAGGTACAACTGTTAGATACGCAAAGAAATTGTTACTCAAACAACTGGATTCAAAATTCTATCCAGTTGTTTGAGTAACAATTTCCTTGACTATATGCATGTATTTTGTAAATGAAGACATTGTGCATAACATTACATGAACAGTGTTGTACATGAGTAATGACGGGAATCAGTTGAAGACTTTAAAAATCATGGACAGATAGATACAGCAGAAAACTCTTTCCCAACTAAACCAATCCCAATGTATTTCCTATGCATATGTAGGTCATATCCCCATGGCCTGTGGTTGCAACTTAGTCTGTGCAGCCTGCATGAAGGAGCATGCGAAGAACCTCTACTGCCCAACTCACCACACTGACACAACAGGCCTAGGTACATAACACAAATTCAATGAACAATATATTTCACCAATTAAGAAAAAAAAAATCTATTTAATCTGTTAAAGGTGAACTGAAACAGAGTCTCAAGTTGGATTGTAAATATAAAATGATGGGAACCATACGTTTAGACATTGAGCAACTAATGTAACTTGCACTTCTTTCTTCATGACTTCTAATGCATAACAAACCTGCACATTCTGATAAGTATTTGACAGATGAATCATTTTTGTTTGCTGCAGGACACAACACTTTTGTTCTCATAGTTGGTCAGAGGGGATTTGAAAAGGATGCACTGTCTTTCAGGGATGCTATCACTGACCCCAACATCTGTGCCACAAGGTAATACAACTTTTACATTGCAGAACATCCTACTACTTCAAATCAACTGAGTTTGACAAAGTGGTATCAAGGCAAAAGCTTTAGAAAGATGTTACTTGACATAATTTAGTTTATCAGATATTTTTTCTTTTCACCTATGATTTTAAGCATTGTAAAACATTCCTTGAAGTAGAAAGCTTCTTGTGTGACTAATGAATGTAATTTGAAAGTTACTTACATGTAGTTGCCTTTCTGCAGTAAAGACAATGTTGTAGTGCTCCTTGATGCTACAAGAAAGGAAGTTGAGGAGAAGGTTGAAGAACTTGGGAAAAGGATACAGAAGGTCCCACCGGGGCAGCAGACCACTTTCATCTACTACCACAGTGGCCATGGAAGGAAAGATGGTGCAGCATTTGGCCTTGCCTATAAAGACAATGCAGTTTCGTGGTCTCAAAAAATCAAAACCATCTTACAAAAGAGTAAGGCACACAAATCACTGTTCATTTTAGATGCATGCTATTCTTCGTTGATCCGTGTGTATGGTACAAAGGGGGGTGGAGAGGGCTCACATTCTGATAACATTCTTATGGTGCCTGAAGGTTCAATCCTGTGGGCCTCTAGTAGAGGAAGTGAAGAATCAGCTGATGATAATGGCCGAAGCTTATTCACCTTCTACATTGTAAAGGGTTTAGAGGGAGGAAACTGTGGTACAAACGATTGCTCATACTGCCAGTCCTTCAGGCAGGAGGCAACAGACACTGGGGCTATATACCTCAACCTCCTTCACGAGTATGTGTTCAACCATGTGACAAGGGATCTGCCACTTCAAAGGCCCTCACTGAATGGCCAGCTTGAGCAAAGGTACTGGGTGGCATACACTGGAGATCAGTGACTTCCCAGTGTCAACTTTCATGTCGACTTTGCTCATGCTGCTGATGCCAATTTTAGAATGATGCTCTCTACAGCAAGGAAAATAGCACTCTTGTATATCACTATATGTGCCTTCATTATTTCTGAACATTTGTAAGTGTTCCCCTCTCAAACTTTGTTCAGTCAGAAGAACAACACTGATCATGTCAAGTTTACGAGATATTCTACTGGTATTATTGATGTAATAGTTACAATGATCAATCAGATGACCATAGGCTCAAATTATGCTTCCCCTCTCAAACTTTGTCCAGTCAGAAAAACAACACTGATCATGTCAAGTTTACGATATTCTACTGGTATTATTGATGTAGTAGTTATAATGATCAATCATAATGATGACCATAGGCTCAAATTATGCTAAGATTGCACGATCTTTTCTCATTGTCCATGTAATTTGCCACAAAAGGGTTTATCCTGTGAGTCTGAGCAACAGGTGCGATCTTGTGATTGAATTTGGATGTAACAATCTGATTAGAAGTGTTTGTAGCTGTATCACAACAGAGAAAGTGGAAGCCAACTGTCCACATTTTATGAATGGTTTTAAAATTCTGTGGCCTGCTCATTTTTAGCTTAAGTACACCTTTTCTGGGTATCAAATAGGATATTTCTATTCTGATTTTAATGCCTTACTAATACTGCTGTTAGCTACAAGCTGAGGTTCAATTTGTTGTGACTGTATCTGTATTAATTTTATTATCTGATATAACCGGCTGTTGATGTACATGTGTACATGTCAGCTTTACTTAGCTTAGCCAGCACACAATTGCAGCAGCTGGTACAAGTTATTGTCATCTTTTGCATCTGGATGGCACCTTTAAAGATTTTAGATATTTTCATGTGCGGATCTACTACTACTATCCAATAACCTTGTATTGTCTTGAATAATATGGAAAATCGAAATCAAGTGTGAACCAATGAACTGTAATTATATAAATACGTACATATAAATGAATGTGCAAAGAAATTTAACTTAGTCTAGCTACACCCATCTAGTGGCAGCACAATTAGAAGTCACACTGATGACAACTGATCTCAGAGATTTGCAAAGTCTGATGCAGGATAGATGTACAGTCCTAATTTCCATAGTTTTGACTTATGTGATATACTAGGATATACTTGTACTCAGTTTAGTTGTCTGCTAAGCTCAAGTAATGGATGAAGGAATTGAGGCATAACGAGAAATATTCTGTATGCACATGAACAATGCAACCATTGTTGAATATAATATGAAACTAATTTCATTTTGGTGTCATCAGTTCTTTAACAACTTACCATACATATCAAGAGAGCAAGGGTATTCCTTTTGTGGGCCGATTTGTCACACTATAAATACATGTAGCCATTTCTTCCTTTAGAGCAGTACTGTTTTTGTTAACTCCAACATGTTTAACACAACGCAAACTCCAATGCTGATATTTACAACAATCTGAAGTCATGATGCGGTTGACATTTATATGTGTAATCAAAGTAAGCGGAAAATTATGTTGTAACAGTTGGAAACACAAGAATGAAGGCATTGGACTAAGCAGTGCCTTTCTTCATAAGTAACACTACTTTAACTCCCTTCTTTACGGCCTTTTCGGCAACTCTCCCACTATGCTTAAGAAGGAGGCCTCCTTCTCCCTACAAGCAACTCTTCCGAAACCCTCCTAATACTATTAGATCATTAAACTTTGTAAAATACCCCCCTTCAAACAATATGTCCCCACTGAGTTTCCCCCTGCCAAAAGATGTTACCCTTCAGCTGCCCCACCCCCCATTAAATGTCAAAATAGAGGTGCCCCATCCCACTTGATGCTGTCTATGAGCTGGCCCCCTCCCCTAAATGTCACCCTTGAGCTGTCTGTCTGTAAGGGTGATCTTCTCTCCTGACTTGAACGCTGGCATGCCCAAATATGGGCAACTGGCACATCGGAAGGCATCGCCAAGGTAACACTGAAACATCAAGAAGTGAGAAGTCAAGGTCATTCAGCTGTGGTGAAAGATCATCATGATGGTTACTGGAAAAAATGTTGAAATGTACCAACTTAGACTATAAATCTTCTAACTGCTACCAAAGTCATTAACTAATACAGACTGGCTACACAAAAGGCTACTTTAGAATGCTAAAGATTGAGTGAGTCAAACTTGACGACATCAGCTACACGTCAATTCTGTTGATATTAAGTACATCTCCACGTAAATGACATTTGTCCAATGTAAATCTACACTTTTTAGTTTTAATTGCAGTACAAATGTTGATAAAAGCTATAATTGTTAGAAATACTAGAAAACTGTAGACTTGCCAACATGCATTTTTTACATCTCAAGTAAAGGCATATCTTAAATTCCGACATGGCCTCCTTACATTTCCACAAGCAGATGAGGCAGGCTTGCTGGCTGACTTCTTCCCTGTCTGCTCATCCTCTAACTCCTCTGCCAGGCCACAGGTGCTGCAGGGTACAGAAATTATTTAGTAAGGCAGATTTGATATACTTTCTCAATCTGTACTGTTGATTCTAAGTATTGTCACTTTTAACTAAGAACTGACATCAGGCATGCAGTGGCTTCCAACACAAGATTATTGGTGCAAATCCTGGTCTACCTGTGGAAGTTCTGACGATTGAAACACATGGCATAGGTCTGTTGTAGGGTAAATATTGTATGACATTTTGATTAGTCCACAGTATGAAATTTAAATTAAAAAAACACCAACATAAAACAACAACCTGTCCACATTTATGAAACTGTCGTACTTGAAAGAGCATGGGTATATCCTATGGGACAATGACCAAAACCTACCAGTTCCTTCTGTCATTTGTACATACCAACTACAATGGGACTGCTGTCATAAGATGGAGCATTTCAATGGTTATGAATTCAGATATGGACATCCCTACCAAGGAATATGGCAGTACATTGTGTTTGTCTGCTCTCATTCACTGTGCTACGCTGTTTTTGTTTTCTTTGTTATGTTGTGCAAGGTACTAGTTTTTATAAACTTACCAGTTTTTGCATGCTTTCCTTTTCTTGGTGTCTCCATCAGTGCCACAACCAGCTAGACATGGAAGAAGAATTTAACAAAATCAACTTGTCTCCTCAAACTGGTATAAAGCAATGGACATGTCTATTGTCAACAAATTATTAACACACTAAGTGAAAAAAATGGAATGCCAGGTGCAGTATTAAATCTATAATACAATTGCAAGATACAGGATAAGGATATACATGTAGTTCTGCAATTTAAGCACTTATCAAACAACCTCAAATGATTAAAGAAGCATCAAATCTGACTCACCCTTCAAGGAGGCAGGGT
>LZCU01082264.1:0-16775 GCA_001663935.1 Asymmetron lucayanum | reverse complement strand
GCAGGCTATGTATTGAATGTGAAAGGAAGTTGGCACACTTATTACTTTTATTTCTTTGGCTGAAGAGGCGTTATCCCCTGATTTGCTCCATAATCCCTTTTGCCCCTCCCAGCGTCCTCTGAGGAGTAAAACCCCTCCCCTCTATTGTGTAGCTGATCTGAATCCCCTGGAGTCTGTTTCCTTTTCCTCCTGTGAATTACCTTTTGTCTAAGGATGTGCATACAGTTTGGGTACTTCTCTTTCCCAATTTGGGTAACAATAGGGAGCATGAATAGACAGTATGGCGTGAAATGCTCCTAATCTTTTGGCCATGAAGGGATTTAATCTACCATGAGCACATCTGTGCGCACAAAACCAGAGGCTCTCTCCTCCACTCAGAAAGGATGTAATTATCATAGGCGGAGAGGAGGTCTGAAAAGGTTGACAGTTTGTGGAAAACAGCTGCTATTGTGGAGCGGCCTAGTTTGAATGTGAATGCGAAGCCCCTGGCAGGTACACTCAACTGTTCAATAGACAATTATCACTGCTTGGGGGGAAGGTAGAAAAGCCCTCTGTGGAGGTGGGCGGAATTAGCTTATCTCCTGTGCAAAACAAGGAGTGAGGAAGATAAGGGGTGGCGCTCCAGGGCATGGAAAGGTTCAGGGAGTTTGAGCCAAGGTAATTTCAAGCATTGTCTGCTTCATTATCGCGGCTGATTGTCACAGTGCGCATATATGAAGTACCTGTAATACACTTACGTTGACCAAATGGGTTCTTCAACCCTACATCCTGTGTAACCTCTTTTGCTACAAAGTTCAACATTTGTAAAAGAGAGGAGGCATGGGATTTGCTATTTGGAGAAGAGTTTTTTACATGAAAGAAGTTGTGTGGAAATTGCTATAAGCAGCCGTAACCAATGTATTCTTCACGCCAGCAGTACTTTTCTAAAGCCCCAAGCTGACCATCAATCTCTCATACTTCTGCATTACTGGCCACATATGTCTGACTTTTCCCTTTAGGACTTTTAGCCTAGAAATGCTGTTATAATATCAGTTATTGTGTCGGGCCATTTTTAGATCTAGATATCAAAATGCTATCGGTAAAAAAGATTACTCCTCTTTATTCTTGAAAATACCGGACTAAGATTATAATCTACTGATGTCCCAGGGGCCTTTGACATGCAGATTAGAGTCTAGCAGAGAAAATTGAATTCTGCCCAGCCTTAACTGACTTAAGTCTGTGCCTTTCAAATCATTATCCTGTGCTTGTCTCTCACCTGTACCCACAATCCAACAGTATTCCCGGGGGAGAAGGCTACGATATTCATCCCGAACTTATTAGTATGCAAGAAGGCAGCAGAGGGTCCTGTCTGTAATAGATAGTCTCCCAGTTAATACTTACACAATTACCAGATAATCAATACGTATTGTACCTGCTTTACTCATCCCCGGATTTGGCCAGCGTCCCTTTGTCCGGGTGCAATCTCTTCTCACAATTGAGCGGCAATTCGATTACGGTGTTGATTTATTCGCTGCAGGGCTCCTTAGGCAGACTCGATAACAGTATTGGAGATATCTGCAGTCTCATTAGGCAGGCAGATAATTAAGCACAGAGCCTTGTTCTTTCCCATGTAACATTTATTCAGTCTCCTGGCAATTTAAATTATTTGTGACTTATCGACAGATGGGATGGTGAGGGGCAACTGAGAATTGCTTGCCAGCAAAGGTGGTTCAGGGCAGCGCAGTTACAATCCTCCCACCAACTTTGTATGGCAGAGTTTATTAGATGTATATTTGGTGATTTCAATCTTTAAATTGAACGACGATGCCGTGTGTAGGTGTACCCACCCCTTAGCAAGGTAGGGGTGGTACGTTCGATGTTATTTGCATTAAGACTCCATAAATATACAATGGCGTTCTGTGGTTGCCCTGGTCCATTCAAGGTTGGTCTTTTTTTCCTATACACATATCTATTCAGTTCCCCCTTCACCTTGCTATGTAAACTATAGGCTCTGACTGCCGCTGCTCGGTATTGCGGCAGTAGATGGGTCCGCTCACGGTGTGACCCCTGAGAAAATTGTGAGTGGGTGGGCACCAGGACCACAGAGTGGTGGCATCCTCTTTGAACCAGTATAGTTGGAAGGAATGCATTATGTGCTAATGGTTAATGGTTTGCCCTCTAGCCATGTGTGTCTGTATCTTGTGTCAGCATTGTTTAAGCAGTCCATTTTTGCTCGCCGTATGAGTGATTGTTATCGTCATATCTAACATCTTAAGTCCCAGTGCGAGGCAGACTTGGATGGGAGACAGCATGTAGTGGAACGCACACTTTCCAGCATGTATTCAGTGGGTGGTTCCATTTTTGAATGGGTGGGTGAGCAGGCAGGTGGGTTCATCATGTGACATGAAGCTCATTTTGTCCCTGCATTTCACCATTACCCGAGAGTGAGCCAATCCAGATAAAATGGATTTTCTTTCCATCTTCCTGTCCCAACGGACAAGATGTGATGTATAGATTGACCTTTCTTGACATTTTGCAATACTCCTCGCATTGGCGTGGCAGAGGAAGCTGCGCTCTTATCGGAGATTCTTGATGATATTTAGGACAGCTCTTGTCCAGAGGGGCTGTCAGTGACAAGCTGTGATTACATTTGCTGCCTTGCTCCATGAATAATTAATTTGGTGAGTCTTTAGAAGTAGTAATTGCCAGGGGTCCCATGAGCCCCTTCTTCTCCTTATCTGGTTTGACACCTCCAGGCCATACAGACAGCACCCTCTTAGTCCTCATGGCAACAATTTTCCCACATTTTCCGTTTCTATGGTAACTAATATAAGTAATCTATTACACCTGTTTGGAACAAAGATGGCGTAATTGACTGCTTTCATCCTTAGTTACGTACTTCGGTTTCAAATTGCCTAACACGGAACAAGCCATTCCCGCAGCAATTTGCCTGCATCCAAACTATAAAATCTGCACGCGTACGCCCTTACAACCAAAATGGCAGCGAAGCATTAACATGTTAGCTGCCTTATTTACCTCGGCGCCCAAGTGGAAAAAAGTGGAGCATTCAATCTTACATGGTTGTGAATTCAATTCCCCCTGCCTTTCCAGCAGAAAGGATCTATATTGCAGATGGGTGAATGGAAGGTACTAAATTAGCTCTAATGTAAAAAACGCATCACGTTCTTGGGATTTATAAAATGACTTTATGGCCTTACGGTGAAATGTAAAAGCAGTGATTAAGCGGAACACCCAAAACTGCATGTGATAGTAAATTATGCCATTTTCCCCCAGGCTGTTTTCGACCAGTTATTTTATCACACCTCTTCGATGTGTACCCGTTCCTAGCTAATCTTCTGCGTACGTGTGCAATTTACTGGCATCCATTTGCTGAAAGCCATTGCTGCCTCACCTTTGTTGAATATGAATACCTCTGGAATCAGCGCACATCCTGCAAGGATTGTAAATTATCCCAAATGGCCGTCAGGGCGAAAATGGGGAAGCAATTCCTCCGTCGTTTCATAACATTTTACAGGCCATCAGAGAATTTCTCTAATAACTTGGAGATGTGTAGCCAAATGGGGTCGTAAAGCGACAAGAGATTAATATTCAGAAAGGTCTGCTACTGGGGGCAGCATATCCACCGAACTACCAATTTGTATGTATGGGACAAGGGGTGAAACCCTCCCCCGTAACACATCCATTTGGACCTAGGTAATCAATATTGCAGAGGGCTGCAGTTGTAATTTTCTTCTTTAATCTCATGGTTGGTTAACTTTTCATACATCGTTCACTTTGCCATTTTCTGCTCAATTGCCCAACAAGGGATAGGGCTCTCGTTTTGCCATTTGCATGATGGTACAATAGGTAGACGGTTCCTTCGCTCTGGCTCCTCTCTGCCGACCTTTCCTGACCTCATGTCCGTGGAAGAGCTTTCCATATCAGGATGGCTGACGACAGTTTCTTAGAAAAAGTTTTTGTCCCATCCCTGAAGTGTCGAATCCACGTCGCACCCATAAACTATCTTGGTCTTCATCTCCTTCCCCCACCTACTGGACTTCTGGCGCAGAATGGTGCGGTGTGCAAGGATGTGTGTCAATGGGGTCTAAACACCCATTGGGAGCAGCATGTGTGAAGGATTTTCCCAACCTGGGGTGAAGATCACATAAGATCGAAACAAGTGTATTATTGAAGTACTCCTGAGAACTACTTCTTCTGACTCGAGTAGTATCCGAGATTGTTCGTTAAGTATTTTTTTACGAAGTTCAAAGTACAATGAAAAGAATCCAATCTCCAAAGGATGGATGGAGACACCATGACTATAGAGAAATGAACAGGGATCTATTATTGATGTTTTTACAATTACCTGCAAGCACACCCAGACTCACAATTCCAATGCAGCCTCTGCGGATAACAAGAATTACGACGCAAGTTAAGCTCACATGTCAAGAATACATTAATCTGTGGAGTGACCCATAGCTTCATTTCTGATTCTGAAGACACCAGGGATCAGCCAGGTAGTAATTATGATGGAATCAATGTAATGATATAGCAGCACCAATGTCCCTGCTTGCTACCGAATCAGTACCAAATTAATATATTAATTAATGATATACTGGCCATGCTGTCTGGGGTTATGCCCCAAGGTGAGCATCTGTTTTTCACAACGAAGCAGGCCGTGTATTGATCAGTGTTAAATTATTGTGCCCTCCTTCGATTTTTTCCAAAATTGAATTAATAAGTAATCACTAGCGGGATGGATTACTGGTAAATGCAGATTTGTAATCATGTTGCATCCATCAAGTGATGCAGCTTACTTCAAACCCTATTATATCAGACTCTAATGCCTCCATATTGATTTTGTGTCAGAGGCAGGCAGGAGATATAAGCCAATATACCTGGGCAAATCAAGTTTTAAGCGTAAAATTAAAGTGTTGTGTTGGCTGTAGCCATGCATGCAGCATTTTGTAGCTTAGTTAACCAAGCGGGGAAGGGATTTCCAGGGGCTGGAAGCAGCTAGGCACAGTATTAGTGATAACAGCAGGCGGGTTTGATATAAATTGCTACAAACACGGAATAGCCTTCCTATGACGTGATTTTCCCACTTCAATTTCAAGGCGGGCTCCGCGGGGAAGCAGGCAGATTTCGGCATTTACCAACTCCCACGAGCTTGGAAATACTCCGCTATAAAATATTGATGAGATGGCTTATTGGGTTTATTGGCACGAGTAGCCAGAGGGGATCGATAAACGAGGTTAGGATGTGTCATTTGCACAATAAGTAACCTAAAGTGAAAGGAGAAATGTTGCGAAAAATAAGATTGCTCAAAGCCGCTTCAGCCATTGCAGAAGAAAACAGAGTCCTTACAATGTACTCCAGCGATTGGAGAGATAGGGAGCCTGTAATAGTTATGGCCCAGTGCATTCTATCACCTTAATGTACTGTTATGCATGAGGTGATTCCTTTCGCTTGAGAGGAATGATGCATGGTATTACTCTTTACTTTTCCGTGCCACTGGGGCGATAACAAGTTCAGCAGTGTGAAGGGTACTAACACCTTTATCATGCCCAGACGTGCTCTCCAGCATCCCGGCTGACCTGACGAGATAATTGCATAGTGGCTCTGCCGCCTCAGAGGCATTGACATGAATGATAATAAGAGTAACACCTTACATGTAGATCTTCAATTAAAGCTGGCTGTTTGTGGTAATGATGGTGTCGTGACAATTGATGCGAAAAATGGCGCAGACGCAGGGCGCTGTGGCCAGTAGGGATCAATTAAAACGCATGAAAGCTAGCATTACTATAACGACGGTCAGTAGCAAAAAAGTCAATTAAACCAATGTTTGTGCCTTGTTAAGTATTACCAAAATATCCAACATCTTGTTGTTCCTTCTTCAATCATTAATTGAACATGCTCATTAGGTGCTTTAGTAGTTTGAAACTTTTTGATATTTTTTTGTTGGGGAATTGACTTTACTGATGAATTTGGCGGGCACGGCGGATGGGGAATTGATGCAGTCAGGATAATGATAGACCTATTGGCTGGGCGGGCAGACCCAACCTGGCACGATCGAACTGGCGATCAATGGGAAAGTGCTGAATGATAACCCCGGAAATGCCATGCACAGCAATTGCAGAGTTCCTCTCTGGCCTTTCCCCAGGCCGTCCTTGCTTGACTTACACTCTCTTGCCCTTCCAGTCTTCAGGAAATGGAAATTGCAGCCATCTAATGGTGGGCCCACAGAATGATGAAGTAAGATGACGTGTGCGGAAGTCATCACGCGTGGTTGAAGTACTGGGGGAGAGGCCAGGAGATTGCAGTTGAACCCAAACGGCACATTCTGATAATGGTCATCACCCTCATCTCATTTTTGGCCCACCGTGATGGATGACTATAGATTTATGGCTCACTCCGGGAGCCTCGGATGAGCTGCTCCCTGTGAATAAATTACTACCCTTGGCAATAGTGGTCAGAATTGCACATACATCTTTTCAAAGAAGCCCGTCTCTGAGTCCATTACTGGGCATGATTGCCATATTTCTCTATTACCTCTTGAAGGGAATCAGAAACCATGTTGCTGGCTGTCTTTAGATAGCTTCTACGCTCGGTGCAATTCCAATAACCACATCCTGCCACTTAAATCGCCTTCTTGGAACCAATATTCCTTCACCATCCTGGCGCCACCCTCTTGCAAAAAAAAAGGCGGATCGATAAGTTGTGGAGAAAGTGATATACCTGTATTTGATTGCCCCACGTACGGTCCCCGTACGCTCATTGGGCTTTTATGGGTCATGGTGAGATTTCCCATGGAGCGATGCCGCTCTTCGATTTCTTGGGTGAGAAATTTTATCCGTGTTCAGTCATTCAATGCACATCATGGTCATAGCTGTAATGGGTCACACGTGGATCCATAATAGCCATCCATCACCAGGTAGAGTGGAAATATGGCGTTTCAGAGCGCAGCGGGTCGTGGAGATTGCAGATGTCAACTACTTTTACGGCAGAATTTATGTCGAAATTATAGAAAGTTTATGACAGGATAGCCAATGCCCGGGCTAAAAGCAACCTATTTGCGGTTGTAAAGGAGGTCTGCTGACGGACGAAGGATTAGGACGGAGCAACTTTCATTTCTTCCTAAGGAAAGTTAGGGCCGCTGCGTTAATACTAAGTGCATCAAGAGAGAAACGAGTGCTAATGTTGTTTTTGTGTCCTATCTGGAAACCATTTGGCTAATCTCTTCACAGATGTCTGCTGACGATAGCAGGTGAGGAGATAGATGACTCACTAGTTGATGGGTTTCTTTCATAGACTTTGAAGTCAGAAATCATTACTGGCTACATTCCAACAACTGGTTGCAGAACTTTTCTCAATAGACGGAACAAACACCAAGCTGCATGCATATCTCAGTTTTTTTTTACTGAACTACAGTAGTGAAATGTGCGTTTAATGGCCTGTGGCGACTTTCCATGAGGAAACATGAGAAAGTGAAAAGTTGAGTTGGTAAATTGGTCTTGCCTCAGAATACTGAAAGAATTAGAAATGCGTAAAATCAGTATCGAGCAAGGAAGTTATCAAAAGTAACATATGTTCCGTATAAAGAATCAATGCGTTAATTTAGCAGGATGACAACAGAAACATCATGGATGGTGACATTAGTCCTTTCAATGTGAACGTCACTGTGATTTGATCATTTTCTCGGATAGAATGACCTTTTGCAAGCAAAAAGTTTGATTTTACATTTTGTAAACTTCACACGATATCTGTGATGAACACTGACAAAAATCATGATGAAAAAAAACAAAGAAATACTACTACTTGAATGAAAAAGAAGTCAGGAAAAAAGAAAAGAGGAAGACAGCAAGATACAGAAAACAAAAAAGGAGCAAATTAGACAGTTAAAGAAATCAAGAAAGGAAGTAAATACCACTACTGGAAAAGACTACCCAAGGTACCTTCTATTTTCCTCCTATATCATGGGTTGAAAACAACAACTGGGACCTTGATGTGACAGATGTAACTCAGCAGTGGAGCAAGACAGATTTGGAAATATGAAAGAAAATTGTGCAGCAGACTATCCTGGTCCCTCTCAGGTACTGTAGACATCTGTTTCCAGCCCCCAAATGTCTTGGTTGGCAAGGTTCCTGGAAGTACTGATCAATTGTGATTGGATGGATGATGGAAACGGGAGAGGAGAGAGGTGGCAAGTGATGAAGAGAGCTGGAAATGGAATGGGGAAAGTAAAAGACCTTAAATCATGTCCAGACTACAAGTTGCAAAGGCGGAGGGGTTTAAATTAAGTAGGTAAGTATGATGGTTGGTTTTGGGTCATTGATTGATTATTTTTGCTGGTGGCTTGTTGCACACTGATAGCTTGCAGCAAAAGAAACAGAGTAAAAAGGCCCATGTCAAACATTATCATTCTGTAAGATAACCGTACAGTTCAACAAGAGATGAAACTGAGTTATTGCAATAGAAACTTCGTGACTTTCATACATGAGCTTCCTTCTACCTCTGTGTGACTGTGCATTGATTTGGAAAGCCTATTTGTAAGACTGGTGACTTGTGCATGAACTTAGTATTAAAGTTATAATGGAACCTGATCCAATTATTCATCACTCAATGGGAGAACTTTGTTCACTGCAGAATGATATGATAGATCTATAAGAAGGAGCAAAATACATAAAAGTAGGAATGGTATAAAACAGATCATATTTGTGGTAGATGTCATTTGTGAGATCATCTTTACAAATGGCAACAAAATCCTCACCACCACCAAGACAGATAAAATGGCTAAAAAAGATGCCCAAGGCAAGCTCCTACCCAACATCTGCTTGGAGATAAGGCTAGATTAGATATCATGATAGACAAAGTAATTTAAGGAAAAAAGTTGACAAATCAATATAATGAACAGCTGACAAAAAAGAAATGATGTTGGAACTCTACTACAGCAACAGCCCCGAAGTGTTCCTGGTGGTTTATTGATAAGACTTCAATCTGTGTCCACATCCATTGCCACAGGGAAGATAATACTGACTGATCTGTGCACACGGTAACCCTTCTTTCTCCATCATTCAATATGGTGGGATGAGATATGGCGAAATCTCCATAAAGGTGGCGACTATAGGCCATACGGACACCTGGCGCTAACCCGGATCCTGACAAGATTAGAAGCATGCTGTCAAGTTTAAAAATCAGTGTACGTTACATGTGACGTAGAGAAATTGCTGAGACAGCCAAATGCCACCGGGGTTGATGACTTGTGCCTGCAGGAGCTGGAGTGGAAAGTTGGAGCTGTGCAGCTCTACCTCTAGGTCACTGATCCACGCAAAATTACAGCATTAGTGCACTTGCATATCATATTGATCTACCCGGTCATCTTTGCTTACATTATTGATAGTGTTCCTGGGCGGATCATAATTTTTGCCATTCCCTACATTGAAGGATGTGGTGCTGGGGGCCAGGGAGTCAGAGGTGCCGCTCTGGTGACATGCATTGATGAAGCCGTGATGCATGGACCAGACAGATTTTGCATCAGCAATAATTTCGGTTCCCACATCACAAGGGCAAACTTTTGATGTAACGATCAGGTTATTCTTCCCTGGAGCAATCTTTTTTTTTACCATATACCGTATCCTCAGCATTTGATACTTATTATCCAAGTATCTTACTTATAGGGGTCGTAACTGGTGTTTAATGTGATGTCTTTTGATTTCATTTGATAAGACTTTCTCCGGTAAGAGATTTGTAATTTTGAATTCATCATCCTTTCCAGCAAGGAGAAAAGGTCTTCATCATGATTGCCATTATGCCCCCCCTGTCAAGAAGAAAATTGAAAAACAGATTTTTGTGGTTGCGTGCCTATAACTAAGGGCACAAGTGCAGTATATTTGTGCCTAGAATGAATATCACATGATCTTCATATTCATAAGAGGGTTATTTTTTACCCAGGTCACACAGTTTATTGTAAAACCTGTAACCATAAATATTGTTATGGATGAAACGGTTATGCAATGAGACAGCAAGGAGTTTTAAACCTCCTTGGAGGCAGGGGTTTCAAAAATTGTCTTTGTTTACATACAAATTGTGTAATAAGTTTGATAGTGCTGTCAAACAAACCTCTATTCACTATAAGTCGTCTGCCAGTGCATAATGATTCCACACTATGAGAACACAAAAAGAACTTAGAGTGCTGGCAGAGTGCAGAAATTCGGGTCCATCTGTAGTGCAAGAAAGCGTATTGATTGAAGCCATGGCTGTGTCCATAGTCACACCTCTGTGCTTTGACCGTAATTACTCCATCTTTTCAGTGCTGCACACAGAAGTCAGACTCTATCCCCCAACACCTCCAGGGTGGGGATACTCAGGCAAAAGTAATGATTCTGTGTACATTAATCCTGGCACTATTGATCAATCCTGCTGAGCTACAGCCACTAAATCCGTTAATGTATTAGTCTGTAAGCTGGGGGCCTAATCTTATCATCCTTTCATTGAAAATCCTTCTAGCGAGGAGATTGATGGCGGAAGTTTCTGCTGCGCTGCACGCCAGTGAGTAGCTCCCTGTTTAACGAGCGTGCTCCCTGACATGCAAGTGCAGGAGTTCATGGCTAAAAGCCTTGGCAGCGTGATGTAAGGGCGATACGAGATGCCCCGTGATGAGAATGTCGTTACCAGCAGTAACCTTTACCGATTGGCTGCTGCAGGGATGAGCCATTGGCGTGGAACGTGCAGGATTAAAGTACATGCTAGTATCGACCGATCCCGCGCAGCTTCTTTCAGAAGTCGAAAAGGTTGCAGACGTCATTAACTCTTGCTTCATCGATCACAAGACCAACTCAAAAGGATTCACTCCAGCAAATTATTACCGGTCGCCAAAATAGCAACTCAAACAGGAATTGAGTGGCCGTTAACACATTTCGAGGCGGATAAATGGTTGTTATCTTGTTATGCTATATCAAGCCACTAATCCAAGTCACCTGAAGATGCTTGGAAGCATTCTTAGTAGGAGTAAAGAGTACTTTACATCCATGACTAGGCTGGAGGAGTAGCCCTTAGCACACCTAATTCCACTTTCTGCTTGGCTTAGCTGCTTCAATGTGAAATGTTAAAACTCTCTCTCCGTGGGAGGGAAATCTTCTCCAAATGTCACTGCCTCAAAGGTAAGTATCATCTTCGGGACTTTCTTGTTTTTACAGTGAAATAAAGCGGCAGTAACGTGTGCCTTTCTTGGTGTTAGCCAGTTAGCCAGGCATGAACTCATCACATAACCATTTTTCACCTCCTTTGGCAAGCTCAGCAGTTCCCATCCCAGAGCAGGTGATTTATATTAATAATGGGTTTTGTGCAGATAATGACATATTATGTATGAAGATCAGAGTCATCGTATTAGATGCAGAATGCATTTGGGGCTTTGTGGGGCACTGGGGAGATAAATGTACATTTATTCCAGGGCATATGGGGCCTTGGGGGATACAGAAGCCATTGGATTATTTCTCCAGTGTACATACAATCTTCATCATGCATTTTGCTGTTGGTGGCTATTACCAATATTACCAGGGCTAACTGCTAGATTGCAATCAATAGTAATTAGGCCTGAAGGCTAACAGTTGGAAGGCAGAATGCGTATTGAAATGTGAAAAATCATAGATAATAACTTTCTTCTTCCACAAAATAAAGGTTAATAAACTGTATGCAGAAATATATTTGCACAATATGCCAGCATGGAATAGCTCAAAGCTTAGAGTACAGCGATGGAAAGTATAGATGATAACCCAAAACAACTGATGGAACATACACTGCACTGTAATAAGCCTTTTTGTGTTTATAGTGCAGCATCATAATGCAGGTAGGATCTTCTTAAAAGCTGACTAAGTTATGTGATATGTTTTCACAGTCTGGAGTCTTGCCAGGGAGATTTTCTCTGCCACTGGTATTTAGAATTGCTCTGCGCAGAAATTAGATGGCTGCAGCATTGCCAACTATGTAGAAATTTTTGTTTCAACACTTCATAATTCATTTCATTCTGCCTTGGATTACTGAATACCAAATCTGGTGAATGCATGCAATCTTCTTCCAGGATTATTGATAGAAGTACGGATCAGACCAGGGAAAATGAAATAGCCCAATTAACCCCAGGAACAAAATGCCCAAATATGAACTCAGGTTCTGTTCAGTGAAAATATATATGTCTCACAAATTATCAAGAAATATCATCATGTGTAGGAATTGTTGCCCAAATTGCCATCAGGATAAATGTTGTTTATAAATAATTCAGGTGAAGCATCCAGAAGAAATGAAATTAGATATTGATTACTGTGTTCAAACATTTATATTCCCTTTGTAAGCAGACACAGTCCGATTGCGCCGCCCATTAAGCCGTCTAAGTTGTGGACTCAAGCGTGCTTAACAGTGTTTTTTCCAGCAAAGCGATTGAAAGTGACGTTGAAAGCATTCCTATGGTTTTGAACTGCACGGAATACAGAAAATATAGTGGTCCTGTGTTCAGTTCCGGATCCAGGGCGTACCGCCTTTTGTATGCACCCGAGCGGTAATGTAAACATCTGCCATTGGCACGAAGTCGCTAGCCCACGTGGTATGGGTAATTATTTTAATTGTATTGGACGAAGTAAACCAATGAATAATGAGGACTGCCGCTCCACAGGGTAAACTGCGTCCCCGGATGAAAATGTAAACACAGTTGTGGCCAATCAATGGCTCGCACGAAACTCCAGACAGGCGGGAACCCATATTTTCGCAACTCATTATTGTGATTACTGTGCAATTTGGGTTTCCAGGAGCGGAACTAATGAGATGCAAAATACTGTTTATTCGCAACAGCGTGTCAATTACCTCTGTCCATTTGATGACGATAATCAAACTCCACACCGCAGTGGCGATGTTTTTAGAGAAAATTATAATAAGTAGCACTAGTTCCTTTCATGTATATCCTTGCCAGAAAGGTCTCGGTGTCGGGGAGTGTTGTTTTGAATGTAATTGGTGTGTTTCGCATTAACCTGGAACCGCCTGAAGAAATTCTCCATCTTGAATGAGTCTGGCACAGATGCAAAGAAAGCACCCGCTTTCTCCATCACGAGAGGCCGCTCACGGTATTTGCCGGCTTCTCATTTAGCAAAACATCTTTCTGAAATTTTGTAGCAACAAACAGGACAATTGGCTGGAAGCCAGTAATAACAGATTGCTGCGTATCTGCATGACATTCAGAAGTAATTACGCGGCGCAGCGCTGTGGGGGTGGGCGTTACCCCGAAGCCTATGTCAACAGGGCTGTATCACCGCGTTTTGATTGACATCTCAGTGTGGTTGTGGAGCGGTGGAAAATCTTGTCTGTTGATTGGTCAGTTTTGTCGGGGAAGTGGTAGTACCACGTGGGTTGAGAATTTCTGAAGTACTGATTGGTTTACTGTGATTGGAATCTTTGATGGAGCCAATCATTGACAGCCTTGAAAGGCAGAGTATTTGCCCCCTATTGTAGCTCGGCGTTACCGCGTGTGGAAAGTGTTCTGTGTGTGGCATTTGCACATCGCGAAGCGAGACTGTGCACCAAATTATCATTTCTGCGGCATTCTTGCTCCCGCCCGGAACCCGATTTCTTGCCGGTTTATGGGCGATCGTGCCCCCTGTCAGAGGTTTTGAGCTGCCGGCACCGAAGGATCGCTGTTGGAGTAGGGAATCGGACTGTGAAACGAGCTAGCGGCGGAGTTCTTGTGCCCGGATCCGCACTTTGGCGCCGGGCGCCATTGGCTGAGTTGTACCGAGCGCGCTTGGCTGAAAGTCGGCCGCTTTCAGACGGATTTATCCCCGAGCTCCACCGTGTTCAGCGATTCAGATTCCGACTGCGAACCAGGCGAGATGTATCCTCAAAACAGACATCCCGTAAGTTCCAGAAAAAAAGCAGGGAAACCTTTTCTGTCGGATATGTTGTAGAAGTCTTCGGTGTGACCCGCGAAGTTTTGCCGCTGGATGTGTTGGCACGCTTATATTTCCGCTCCTCTCTGTTTTCCTGCCCGCTAATTTGCGGCTTGTTCTCCCTACAGGCTCCCCACCAGCCGGGACAACCCTTCAAGTTCACTATACCGGAGTCCTGCGACCGGATCAAAGAGGAATTCAGCTTCCTGCAGGCGCAATATCACAGGTAGGCCCACGCCGACAGCGGTGTGTCGAACCCAGGCGAGTTTTAGGCGAACCCGCCCGCCGGCTGGGTTAGTGTGGCAGCCGACACTGATTTCTATTATCCACCCCTGTTTGTGGGTGTGGAATTCTACTTGAAATGTACACCGCTTCTTTATAAAGAAATCGGTGTCCACGGACAATATACTGTACATTTCTTTAACTTGATTACCTATGAGGTCATCAAATCGTCGAATACATCTTAAAGGGTCACGAATTCTTTGTTCAACGCATTTCATATTGTCTTAGTGGCAATTTAGATGTTCCATTTTGAGCGGAGGAATATAGCAGCAAAATGTAACTATTTTCGTCAGAGGTGATCGGGTCTCGAGCTAACAAGACAACGCCATATGAAAACTATCGCTTGTTTGGGGGGATGGAAACAAAGCCAGCCAGCCATTTTATATGCAAATAAACCCGCTTGGGGTTGTTGATCTGCTTTAGCAAATAAAGATCACTGAATGGTCCAGTACACATAGAACCACCAAGCGTTAGCCCACCATTGTTTATAAATCCTAGCATTATATTTAGAAAATTTCCACATGGGTTAGTGTAAAATTACGTGAATCAATGGACTGGAACTATGGCATTCTTCATTATTGTTATGGATGATTTGGCAGACTTGCTGTTTCTTGAAGTTTGAATTTTTCCTCCTTTATTCCTGGCTTCTCATCTAACGCTGACATCATCCTTTTTATCTCGCAGCCTGAAGATGGAGTATGAAAAGCTGGCTGCAGAAAAGACAGAACTTCAGCGCCATTATGTCATGGTGAATAGCTTCCTCTCATCTGTTACTTGGGGCTTCCTGGGGTGGGATGACAGGGTTAGAATGGGTGGTTGGTTTCCCAGCGCAAAAGGTCGTTCGCTGCTGCTTAGATGGTCATCACTCAGCTCTATAGAGCAAGCGAAATTGGACGGATGATGATTTCGGCCGTCCCCAGTGCCGTGGCGTAGCTGCTAGGTGAAATGCGAACGCTTTTCCTCTTCATCTCGTCTTAAGATTGAGATATGTACCAAGGAGACATGGGTAGTGGGTGGATATGTATGCGTGGCATGTCAGGTGGCGGGGAGCTCTGAATGCAGGATTATTTTCCCAACAGAGGAGACTCATTAGTAGAGGCTAAGCTGGCCAGGCACGGCTCAGCCAAACACCCATGGAGTTAATCGAACTGAAACAGTCCTGTAGTTTGCTAACTCGTCAGGGACTCACGGAACTGTAGTTAGTGTAGCTTGCGTTATTCTCCTACCAACTAAGCAATTCTGAAATCTACCTAAAACACCGTTTCCTCCATACAAGGTCTTCTTCCTGTTGTCAACATGTTGAGAAAATCACAAGCAGGGCCAGACAGGCTGATTTGCATATGTCTCCCTTTGGAAGGAGTTAGCATCTGACATTTCGATTCTCTCAGCACCCCCTGTCTAATGAATACCATTCCTGGTTGGTTCCTCAGAGGCCAGCCCTTGATTAACTTATGCCTGCTGTACCATACCACAGGTGATAAAAATTCATGATGTTCTGGTTTTAAGCTACACAATTTCTCTTTCCCTCTCTTTTTCCAGTACTACGAGATGTCATATGGCCTGAACGTGGAAATGCACAAGCAGGTAAGCATGCTATTATTTTTCCATCATAGTTAACCGTTACTCCCAGGGGACAGTTGTATCTGCCTTTTAAGTCTCCGTGGTCAAAGGTCAATGAAACAGACTTCTTAATTCTTCCTGGCAGAAAACTCCCCACAGATAGTTTCCCTGTGGGTTCCAAATGTAACTGAATTATTTATTTCTGGGGTATGCTGAGTCCCTATAGGATGGTTATGCCTAATAGCATCTATTATGTATACACACTTCCATTTTTCTATGGTAATGAGTAGTCTGGATGCCACACTGGGATGTGTAATAACAGTGATGGGGGATTGAATGCTAAGGTAGTAATTAGGTACTGCTGTGGCATATTTTCCATCTACTTGAGCAGTAGGCAACTTTGTCTTCCAATCCCCTTGGGCGATCCTTTAGCTAGCCATGTGTAGCGAATATTCATAATTCATATCATCTTACCCCGATTGAGCTTTGTGTGTGAGCATATAATTTTAGCCCAGGGGGCATGATTTTGGTGTTTATTTCCCATTTTAGGGAACATGGTTCATTTTATAAAGCTCTGTTGTGTTATTACTGTAGCTCAAAGGAGGGTTTTGGCAGGGGATAAACATGGCTTAATCTGGCACGCATTACTGATTAATGCTAGGGCCTCAGGGTGGATACGTTTGTAATTTCTGAACTTCTGAACATTTGACAGCCTGAAATGATTAGTCTATAACCCCCCCCTTCAAATGATGAAAACCTTGGGGTGTTCCATATCAACCCCCACAGGGGTCACTGCCTACCTTCAAAGGTCCACTGCTAAATTGCAAGTTTGTCTGGGGTCTAATGTACAACACATTTCTGCTGCTGACGGCTTGAAAATGTTCCAAATAAGGTACATTTCCCCCCTTAGCATCTGTCATTTCCCTTTCTGGGACGTGCAGATAAACAGACCGAGGAAAAAAGGCCTCTTCCGACCTTTCGCTAACGCTGTGATGTGAGGATGTCGGGAAAGGTCGTAGTCGTTACTTT
>LZCU01081968.1:12275-24775 GCA_001663935.1 Asymmetron lucayanum | reverse complement strand
ATACAGAGCAGAGTCATATGGGGAAATGAAGATGGATAACGTTCTCCCAGCCACTTCCCAGATACTATCCATCAAGGGGCATCTGAGGATTTGCCTAGTATTCAGTCAGAGAACAGCGGGAATATGCATTGATATCTTATGGATAAAGACTCATGCATGAGGAAAAGGTTCATTTTAAATTAATTTGATATAGCAAGGGGCCTCTCCAAGATTTATCACATCTAGTGAAGGCTGACTCTATTTATGTGGTAATGTGGAATTATTTTGGTAAACTGGAGAAAGTATGGTACAAATAGCATATATTCTGGCCAGAGTTTGAGTTGTGGGTGACTGTGTTATGAGTTCTAGCCGTATGTCAAATAGGACAAATAGCACTCTCTAGGCGGAATTGACAAAAGAAAATTGAAATATATATCATGCAGGGTACTTCTATCGATAACAGGACTGGCATATGTGTTCATATTTCATTGTGGGGGGATTATTTTGGTGCACCAAATTAAGGTCTTTCTGGGATTATTGCCAAAATAGCTTTCATTTGATGCCCTCGTGGTACAAGGTAGATCTGGCTGCAGATGCGTTATAGTTGGTTATGAGGGCATGTGATATGAAACTTTGAAGCTTGATATTCCGGAGGTTGTATTTCTGTTAGTCAAGTTGATTAGATTTTAGAATAAATTGCTGCAGTTTCAATGTTAACAGAATATTGTCCTTGTGGTCGGAAGTATAACATGGTGTGGTACACCACAGGGACTGTCATTGGAGACAACCAAGGGGTACTTCAGGTGAATCTATTTTCAAGAATTTTTAACCTTTGAGAAATATTAGCAAGAGTCGTTTAGGTTTATCAAATATGGTTCATTTCCCCAAACTTATATATTTAGCTGGCACAGGTTTTGATTTTGTTATGTCTCAAAAACCTGACACTACCATATGTAAACCTCTTGTTATGTAATATTCCAAATTCGGTATCACTCAAGGTGTGAAGTGGTGTGTGATCAGTACAGTGATGAAAATGGAGATCCTTCACAATATGATATCAGACAGTTGTGCACTGGAGGGTTGGTTAATATTTTGTTCAGAACTCTGGTAAACAAATGTAACAATATTGTAGATCTGGATTTTTTTTTAATTTCAAGATTTAGAACATCAGCGTTTTACAATGTTCATTGTGATAGGAAAAAAAGAAGTGTTCAGTTCTCAGGGTTTGAAATACTACCTACATATGTACCTTAGTGCAGGTAAAATTGCAGTTGTGCAGGTACCACTTCTGATATCTACCTGGTACTGCAACCCCTTCCTCCAACTTCCCCCATGAGGTATTTTGAGCTGTTTTGTGTAATCCCAGAAACAGTGTGGAGCTTTTATGCTGGCTGCCTGAACTTAAGAGGTACCGGTACCACAGCTTCCTGCCTTCTACCTGGATGAATGTAGATGGGAACAATAGAAGAGCCATTGAAAGTATTTTCCCATTCAGTGGACAGTCTCGCGATAGTAACATTGTATGAGTTCTGAGGGCCTCCCAGAATAGGGGCCAGCAGTTGGCAAACCGTGAAACCACTCTTGTCAGCCTCAAGGTGAAATAGGGTCATTCTGCATGACTAAATCAGTTGTGGTTCCAATTGCAACCCAAAGAATTACCTTGGACATGAGCCAAGCTCAAGAGGGTTGGTCACAAGACCAGGGGGCACTCCTGTGCTGTTTATCACGGCATCACATGAATGTTGGATGACTAGCCTGACTTTTATGTGTCTGTGGTGTTCTGTGAAACAAATCATGTTGTTGTGCAGTTCTGACTGCAGAGCATTACATACAGGGCTGCTCTGTAACATTGTCTTGTCTATCACACATTGTAAATCTCTTTACGTATGCATGGATTTAATTTCGCAGTAGGGTATAGGTGGTTGTAAACTTTGCAGTTGAAGCTGTGACATAATGGAAATATTGGCACCTTTATGGGCAGCCAGTGAGAAACCAAGTAGTGACTCGGCACAACATTCGCTTCTAGTAGTGCTGACATGACCAACAGTCACTGATGTTCCATACATTGTGCTAAAGTACCATATTTGCTCTCTAGATAGTACTGTAAATTCATTTAACTTCTCAGTAGTTATATTTCGCGGTAGGAGGAATAAGGAAGTTTTTACAGTGTTTTAGATTCGTTGTTGAAACAACTCAGTAGTACAGTAGTTGATCAAAGATATATTCACAGTGTCATTAATTTGCAGTGGAGAGGTCACAACAAAAACAGCGAGAGTAATACACTACGAAAGTTTCTGAATTTACAGTACTTAACTTCATAGTGTGGGCAGTCAAAAATTTATCCTATTAGAGCGGATACTGTTGGAAGTGAATCATAAATTTTGCAGGGAAGAGGTCAACATGAAAATAAATTCACCTCAAAACTTAAATGAATTACAGTGTATACTCAGAATGTGTATAGACAGCGTTGCTACAAATAAGTGAAAGGGCATTTCTGATCACATTATACCAGAAAATGGTTTGTTCAGTTTATACTTCTTCTATAGAGACCAAGTTTATGTCAGGGATGCAATCATACATATTGACACCGTACACCACTCTGTATGGGCATCGAAAAGGAGCATAATCAAAAATTCATGCTTGGGATACAGTCTGGATTCTGTAAGCATTATTGAACTGAAGCTGCCAAAAACTTGAGTAGGTGGCAGGACAAAACAGTCTTTACAAGGGGAACCCTATCCGGTTTGGGGTCAGTGCCTTACTGGAGAACAAACTGAACCTTTGGTCCAATGCTAACATTGTACCCTTTCCACCTTGAAAATCAAATATTGATATACTTGTCTCCCTCATGATTAAAAGGCTTGTGTGAACTACAGAAGGTTGTTCCTTTGTTACCACTGCTAAAGAATACCAGAGTTGTTTGGATGCTTTTACTTCTTTCTGCTGCTTGGTAGTCAACATGATGAAATGGAAGAGAGGTTCAACAACAACATTTTAAATGCACCACAGCTAGGTACATTATATTTAGCTGATTTAATAGTTATTCTTAAAATAACTACTTTTGATACAAAAAATTGATACCTACATTTAAGTCTAGGTATATTTATTTTAAATCTGAATCAACAAATTTTATACAGCAATATCAACGTTGTCACAAATATTCAAAAGCAGGAGGCTAAAACAGAAAAGTGGCAGGAAAGACCAGAGCAAAATGTTGAAATTTAGGTTTCAATACATTAAGTTTTGCACAGAGTAGCCAGTCCAAAAATGGAAAAGTAGGTGGTGATTTTGCCTAACTGCTTACAACTAGCTGAAAACATCAGATCACAAGATTACACCTATACATAGACTATGCAGTGTAAAATTAGAGATACTTAACAAAGATTACCTTGTAGCAATAAAGCCATGTATTACCTACAATCTTAGATTTATAGAAGTAAAAAAGCAAAATATTTTGTTATTTGAGAAATGTTTAGTACATGTCTGAGATAAAGCTTTAACTTTGTTTAAAAACTATCCTTTTAGCCAAATGTGTGAGTGGAAAATTCCTAAGTCCCTCAGGTGGGCGGATCCCACAGGTAATTGGTAACTTATTGAGTCAATATCTTGAGCTGCAGGAGTTCCATGTGTATTGGGGTCACCTTGAAACTACCCCATTAGCTTGTGTGGTTGTGTCCGAAGAGTTCATTCCATCGGACAGGGTAGACCTGGATGTATATTGTCAGGTTCACCCCACCTGTGAGCAGCCTGGGATAAACAAGATGCCAGCAGAGGCTTGTAGGGATGTCTGCTTCCTTGACCCTTGCCATCCCACCATGATAAATTATGGGTTGCCATAGTAGGTTGTGGGAGCGATAAGATTACAGCTGCCAGCTCAGGCGGAAGGGTAGGAGTGGCGCCATAAAAAAACAGCACTCGGCAAATGGCGCAGCTTCGTCTGGTCTGAGCCCGTGCATCTGAAACTGGCATCGGGGAAAGAGGCAGTTTCTCCCATCGCTGCACCACTGCAATATTGACAGAACAGTCCATGGTAAATTATTTTTGCAGCAGTGAAGTGTAAGATGGCTGTCAGAATTGTAGGTTGGAGGTAAAGCTGCCGTGTGGTTGCGAGATGTGTGCGGCAGATGTGTACGTGTTTTGTATGATAATATCCCCTGGCTGTATTCAGCCTGATATGCCTGGGTACCCCTATAGAACATTAGAAAGGCTTGGACTATCTGGAAGGCATTGAAATATATGTATTGCAGATTTTAGCTTTGAAAATATTGTCAGAATAAACGCTGACATGTTTTTGATAAAACGGCATTTACCTGATCATGTGGACAGTGTTTGCTTGACCTAGATAATAGCAGACTTTGTAGCTAATTTCAGGTGTTGATGTTTCATTAATCCATACTAGATCACCTGATGGAGATGTACAGAAATTGTGGGAAAATGCTTACATTGTATTCTTTAAGTATTAGGATAAAGAAGGGTAGATATTTCTAATTTTGTGAAGTGCATAACAGAGAGCATTGTGCATTGTTTCAAACGCTTTAGGTCCCTTGTTGCAAACTGTGCCAACAGTAATAACAGCTAATATAAATTCATGTAACAGTTGGCACTTATTCATGTTGCACAAAGGACAATTATCATTTCCCAAGTAAATGGGTATAACAAATGAGCAATTCGGTTCTGATAGATTGACCCCATTTTCCCTGCATCAGTGATTAGGCGCAGCCGAATGGGAGCATGTAATTCAGATCTCAATCACACTGGATGGTTATTACATGGATATGACGACAAGCATGTGGCTATTATGTTGCTAATGTCCTGATCTTCNNNNCAGTACCAGGTAAACCTGCCCTAATTTGTGTGTGAAATAAAGAAGGGAGGGTCGTATTGATTTATTCAAGGGAGGGCTGGTGCTTGCAAGTGTCTATCAGATAAAATATTGGGATCTCAAAATATGTTGGCTTCATCCAGTTATCTCTCCTTTGATCTGTACAAAGGAGCACAAGATACAGTATGTTGAACATGTACCTGTATTGGTCGGGGAATACCATGAAAAAATTAGATTTCATCTTGCAGATTGGCTATTTTATTGCAGTACAGCAAAATTGATGAAGGTAATCACTTGGAATTTTAAGTGCTTATCAAGTAACAACATGTTCACTATCGATGTAACCAATGCAAATTAAGTTAGACAAAATATGCTTGTGAAGATGGTTGCTATGATGCATTTCCAGAGGTGGCTATTTTGTGATCTTATTATATCAAACAGAAAGATTGGTGCTTTCAGGCTGCCATTTTGTCCCCTTTTGCATATATCTCAAACAGATTAGCACTTAAGATGCATTCTGCTGAGACTGATGCTTGCCCTGGTAACCTACTTACTCAGCCAGCTAGATCTTGGCCTTTAATTGCCAGACAAACCCATTGATTAGACCTGGGGCAGTAACATATAAATGAGAAATGGGGGTGACACTCGTGTAATATCCAATGTGCATTCAGGGATGGTTGAAATATTACAGTTATGTGTTCCAAAGAACAAGAGATTTCCAATGATAAGCAGAACGTTCCAGCAAAATATGGACAACATTGATAACAGTGTTTGAAAATTTATGGACAGTGAAGTAAATCTATGTATGGGAGATCCTATTAGAGCATATTATACATCAATAGTGGACTGTATAGTCCAGAGTTTTGTGTGAAAGAGTCTGGTAGCTTTCCTTGCCACCCACAAGGTCTGTCTGGTTCTGTAGAAATCTGTCCTTTCTGA
Source organism: Asymmetron lucayanum (assembly GCA_001663935.1). Classification (NCBI taxonomy): domain Eukaryota; kingdom Metazoa; phylum Chordata; class Leptocardii; order Amphioxiformes; family Branchiostomatidae; genus Asymmetron; species Asymmetron lucayanum. The sequence goes on along the minus strand of LZCU01081968.1, from coordinate 19,035 downwards.
ATATGGTAATGTTTGACATAGGTCACAGATAATATCTCCATTTATACCCACACACCTCTTATGGGTATGTTTATGGGCACCTAAAGGCGATGTGGTGAAATGATCAAAACATGGGAGTTTACATAGTAGGCATGATATAATACCCGCTTGGTATTCCTCAGCACCACCTTATCACAAATCTACTGGTGTTGACTTGAAAGGTTAAACTGTTATATTCCATATCCAAGGCATCATCAATGCTGCAAATATTGTTTACTTAGTTGTGTTACTTATCAGCATACAGTGTAAATAGAGAAGGCAGCTTTCCACCTGTTTTGATGTACTTGTTAACATATTTCTGAAGGTTGAGTTTACGCAACAGAAGAATCCATCTTGAAGGGAAGCGATGCGTGGCAGCAGCGCTAGGTTCTGATTAAGTAGATGTACATTCACGATCCCCCAGAGACCCTCTTGTTTTTCTGTTTATGCATAAGTCAGTGACTTGATTGAGTACCTTTTGTTTACTGTTCAGCTATGTTGATTGTTATTTTGGTACTGAAATTGAATCTTGTGGAAAATTAAATGTTTGCATGACAGCGGAAAAATGTAAGGAGGGTAACGGAATATCACATACACGTACAGGTGCTTTACCCTTTAGAAATTTATGTCCCTTTTTATATCCCATTACTTTTTATCCACACTGTTGGGACATGAGGGTGTTGAATCTCATATGGAAACATCTCTAGTTTTCAAAATTTCCGTGTCTTTTTGCAAGGAGATAGGAAGGTTTAATGGTGGGAAATGTACCCTTTAGAAGGGTCTATTTGGTTAGTAGGTGAGGCTTCCTGTCAAATAGAGGGTGAATACCTAGCCTTGCCAGTCTGGCAGCTGTGTGCCATGGCCCAGAAAAGATAAGGCTGATGGAAATGGGAGAGTACAATGTACACACAGGTGGGTTGTTGACCCTCCGCTCTGGGCTCTGGTAGGGGTTTCACAAGCTGAAGGTGTGGCTGCAGTAATTAGTAGGTCTGAAGCTTGAAATATGTACCAGTTGATCATGTCTAGCTTACACACATACACAGCTGATTTGTCATGGTTTCGGTGAGGTTTTCATGTCTACGTTATGTCTTTAATTGAGACTGAAAAACTCCTAGAGAGCCTCAAGGTCAGTGCTTGCTTGGCAGTGGGATAATATTGATTACCTGCCAGAAGCCCTTCCAGACTGCAGTTCTTGTTTGTTCAGCCACTGGGGACAGACAAAGAGCCTTGCTTCCATCTCCAATTATGTAGGGTTTCATGTCATTGTTCTCCCAGCAAAAAGGGATAAGACAGGTATTTGTGTGGAATATCGTAATGTGGTTTTTGATGTTAAATAAGTAGATGACTTGCTAGTACTGTAATTGTAGTGGTGCCTCCAGAAACGATTTAGGTCATGGCGGCAATGCAGGCTATTAGACGTAACAGCATGTGAGTGCCGCCATGACTGTTAATGCGGTCAGTTTTGTTTCTCGCCTATTCCAGTTAATCAAATGTGGCTATTGGGGTAGAATTATTTAACACCTGTCTAACACCAAAAGCCACCTGTACTTATATTATCAGGGAGACCTGTAATGGTTGTTTTTCTCCCAGTTTGTCTTTGGAACGCCCGGAAAGTCTCATTCAAAACTGACTTGTGTGGTTGATATTTGGATGGATTTTGTCAACATGTATAGTATGCAATCATTACAGAGCTCTACTGATTGTAGGACTCTAAGAGGAGGTTGTTTAATTGTCTATAGTGAGAGGGATGTTGTAGTTTTAGGTGTGGAAGGGCATAAGATGGATAATGTGGACTTTGACCTTTTTGGAGAGATGTTTTTCAGTACAACATGGCCTTTGTAAACATTAAGTATGATAACAACATTTGATAGCCTGAGGCCTTAGTTTAAGTTTCCAACAATGAATAGAATTTAAAACAGAGTAACATGTGTGCCTGTACTTGTCATGATCTGCAGGAAGACGATGATGGTCTACAGCCAGCTCTAAGAGACTACCCACACATCCGTGCAGAGGTCAAGGATTGGGTGAAAGAACAGAAAGTTCAAGACATTCTTCTTAGAGGTGAGTACTTCTTCACATACTGTTTCCAGTCTTATGCACACATGCTAATGCTTGTTCCAGGCTTTAAGTTATGGCACCATAACAGAAAAGCCATTTGCACCATTAAATGTAGACAGGTTGGCTTACACAGACTGTGCACCTCATTTTAAAAACAGGTGATTAAGTCCTGAGCACATGTCTGATCCCTTCCATAATGCATTTTAGCTGTCTTGATCTGAACAGCCTGCATCTTATCCCACCTTCTAGGGGAGCCCAGGGTCACGGTTCCTTGTTAGTAGACTGACTTACTGCAGCATTCCTGTCTGGCAACTGATGGTGGCCTTCACAGGGCAGGCTAACCTTGGAGCTCATTATGTATGTGTGGGGATAGGAATATATATGCTCTCCAGCATGTGAATAGGCCCCCCTGTCAGACTTGTCCTGCTTTAATTTATACGGTCAGCCTCCTCAATAGAGGACCAAACAGGTGTGTATTCAGGGCAGTGCTAGGGCAAAACAGCATGTGTCCTTCTTCCCTTTACTTGTAGTGCTGCCATTGTTCCCCTGTCAAGGCCAGGAACAAATAGCAGAGAGAAACATTTCACATGCATAAACCACTATACCAAAGTTTAAACTGACCCTGACCGAGTTGCTCTGGAGGTTTTGGATGAAGCAGGTTTGTGGAAGAATTTTGAATGACTTCAAACCTTTTTCTTGACCCACACCAGGCTTCTCTCTTAGAGGGGGGTATCACAGACATGTTTTTCAGGAGGGATGAGGTCCAGTATGAATGTACTGTATGTCCTGTCCAAAAATGGGTTCTGTAGTCAGTGCACTGGGGGGTCTGGTATTGGCCATGTGCCAAATTCCACAGATCTAGAACTTCGTTTTCCATGCAGATTGAAGAAATTGCTTTCTTGCTCCCACCTCCTCCAGTCTAAGTGATATTGAGCAGGCCTGATTGAACGAAGGTGAAGGCTGTATGCTTATTTTGCATTCGCCCAAAGGTGCACTGAGCATTAGGAGGCTTTCCATCTGCTTTCACGCCAAGGAGAGATTCAGTAGGGATAAACAAGACGTATGTTCAAAGCAGCTCTTCAAAGTGCTGGCAATATCCTTGAGTGCATATAAGGAATGAGTTCCTGGAGTATAATCTAACTGCAGTATCTCCCTGAGCTTGATATAGTCTCCCATTCAGAGCACAAGCAACGTTGTATTTTCCATGCAGTTGTGGCCTTAGGTTGAAATAGTTTTAGCAGAGTTGTTCCCAGGAATATTTATGGTCAGTCCAAAGAGACGAAATGTCAGGTTCTTTTATCTCAACAACAACGCATCAGCGTGTAGTAGCTTTGTGATTGAAGTTCCAACTTGTTTACGATTAATTTGAAATGCTGCCAGGTTGCCCATTGGTATGGAGATAGCATTGGGCTGTAAGTAATGGCCACGAGCTGATGGGAAGTATACCTGCCAAATTTTTTCCCCTTTGCACCATATCTGTCATGTCCACTGATGAATTATATTTGTTAGCATAAGGTATTTTCTTGTGTTATAGGAAAGACAGCATTTTGGCATTATTAGGAATAGTTGGTCTTGGGTAACAGGTAATGTAAAACCATGCCATCTTTCTGTAGGAGTCTAGGACTGTTAGTTATTGGTATTCACTCACATTGTAACCAGTCACTGACGGTTAAAACATTGTTCTCTAGGAGTTGCCTTACTTTCTTGCAATATCTGCTACTGTGCTACATTTCAACCAGGCTGATGAAAGATTTAAATCATTAGTAATTTTCCCAGGCTTGTGGTGTATTCTGGCAGATGGCAGCAAGGGAAATATTTCATTTCCAGGCTCCCCTACCATCTTGTAAATTACCAGTGTTACTTATGCTGTTGAGTGCAGACTGTACACATGTAGCATATTAATGAAATCTGCTCTCGGAAATCTGGAATTTCATTGGTAGCCTTTCTCTCAAATATCTAAATGAAAAGTGGAGATTTCTCATTTAGATTCCAATTGGATTAATTTAAATTTGAAAGAAATCAAGATCCTGGATAGATAGTAGTAGTATCAGCTAATCATTCAACAACATATGTAACATGTCTTCCCCTTGCTGTAGCTGAGGAATGGATCTGTCCCATAGCAGGCCCACTTTGGTCAAAACATACAAATGCAAAACATAACATGTATTGATATAAGTGAACAACTATGAACTATCTGCAATTTTATTGGATGAGCTACTAAATTATCATGATGAGCCAATTCCGTTCCTGTCAGACTGTTAAATTCATGCACAATACAAACGTAGCCTGTTCTTTCTTGTGTGTACTATACCAGCTATTTTGAAGGCAAAGGAATGGTACGCACAACAGAGTGTCAACCAATTGAAAGTAGGACTATGTAATATGACTTTCATGTTTTCTCAGTTCAGCCTACTGGAGGTAAAAGACCCCTACCCTGGCAGGTCAAAGCCATTATCACCGCTCATGTTTTGCTCCCCAGCAGAGGGTTGGGTCATTGGCAATACGCATCAAGTAGTCCAGATGTTGTAGGGAATGTGTTTTCATGGGATTAGGCAATAGGAAGTCAGCCTCCTGTGGGCTGATACCAAAGGTTCTGAGATGAATTCCACCCGCGTGAGAGTGCACACTGATAGCTGGTGAAACAAAAAGGAAGATAACTCCTGTGGAAATGTGAACTGCAGTATCTACTTACACCCTCCTTCATTGGCTTTGTCACTTTTGAATGTCAAAGCCGTAGATTTTGAATGCCAAGGCTATGAATCTTTTAAGGCTGCATTTGGTCATGCTCGTATATCCTATGGCATTTTTTCATATCCACGGAAAAGAGAAAGGATGTAAATTGTCTCCTTGAAGCTGTGGAACAAAGATTTCTAGTTCCTTTGGGAAGTTTTCCATCTCTGTTTTGAGTACGGAAGAGGTCAAGAGCTGCAGACGGCAGGTTTTGACAGCACCTGCCTAGCAGGGTGACAGTGACAAGAATTCCCCATTAGTGGGATACAGGTTGTCAAGGGGTTTCCTTCCTTTGCTGATATCATACAACAGGAGCATGATACAATCCAGATCTTATGCTGCCAACATAGTAGCCATAGTTTAAGGCTCCGCATATTTACTTTTATGCGTGAAATACACTTGTCCTCACCTAAATTGGAGGAGATAAAGAAAGATTTTGCATATAGCACTATTGTATGTCATGAAATATGTGTAAATTATCATGTTCATGATGACAGTGTTAAATGAGAATGGTAATGTACTATTTGCTACATAGTGTAATATTAGATGTCATAGCACATGCCTTATCCCACTGAGATTTATGGCAAACACCTGTATTGATTTTTTTTGCCTCCATATTGAGCAGTGGGAATTGTAAAAGGACAGCCGATATTGGTGCTCTGCCTTATGTAGTGGTCTGCATTTGCTCTTTGCATATTTTGGAACTTTTATGAATTAAAAAAAACAACTGGCAAATAGCATATTTCATATGAAAGGTGTTAGCTGTGCTGGATGCAACATGAGACTGACGTGAGATTTGCTGATTAAAGATGTTAATCCACAAATAGTGCGGCTATTTCTGAATATTTCATGGACCAATTTGGAGTGAAGTGTCAGAGCACCAACAGTTGGTGCAGGCTGTGTCAGAATTTTGGAATGTCTCCCGGCAGTGAGTGTTACTGCACCCATTTGGTTTGATGTCTTTCTTGTGTCCTAGATTAGAATATGTAAGAGATGGTACATGCAAGGCTGCATAATGTAATGTAACCAACTGGCCTCCGTAATATCTTATTGAAGCTGTTGTATCCTTTGAAGTAAGTAACAACTTGGGGCTTGGGTAGGGGGAAAATACCAACTGGGTTATGTCAAGATAAAAGCAGTCTGTTTGACTGCCAAGACATGTTGGCATGCCTGTGTCAGATTGGAAGTAGGTCAGTATGGTTTGTCTCCAATGGCTGACATGGGTGTCCTCTTGGTTTTATCTTGATGCAAGCTTTTGGCTGGAAAAGGGGATGGAGCGGGTGTTTTCTACATCAAAGGAATAGTGTGTTATTTGCCGTTCCTTGCGGACTGTAACAGTAAGTGTTGTGACTTAAGTGGGTACAGAGTCCTGATTATTATCCTGACATATGGGCAAGATGCATATTATTTAGGTCAGCGTGATTGTGTGCTGCCATTTAAAATGCTGCCTAGGCCCCTCAGGATGTTTGCAGGTTGGCAGACAACTGATTATTGATCAACTAGTGCAGACATTACTTGTAATTCTGCAGCATTCCACACCCCAGTTCTGTGGGAGTAGGGCTTCATTATTCTCCATTTGAAATGTGGTAGCGGCAAATTTCCATGGTCTGCATTATTATATTGCAAGATAGGACTGTTGCATAAACCTACCACGGCTTTGTATTGCCTATTTACTGAATTGTCCTGTTCTCATGTTGCAGCACCATATTCTCTGACTGGCTATAGGGTGAAGGTGTACCGGCTGGACTCGGCCACACAGTGGTTCACAGCAGTCATCTCCTCACACAATCCTTTCAGCAGGGTGAGTAAACAATCCCTTCTTTTTAATGTCACTGTGTTCTCAATTTTGAGATGTGATGCTACAAATGCTTGAATCTCTAAAAAACAAGCATTTTTGGATGGTGTGAAGAACAATCTTTTGGTAATGTTGAAAAAGATACTGTAAATTCATTTA
>LZCU01081851.1:0-10267 GCA_001663935.1 Asymmetron lucayanum | reverse complement strand
TAAAGGTGGGGCTAAAGATGATCCAAGCAACCAAGCTAGCTTTAGATCTTCGTGTAGTTACCCATTGTTTTCTTTCGCATTGTTACCTTTTTACTTGTATTTGCGATTACCCTTCGGGCAAGTATTTGCAATAATACATTATTATTAATGGTATAGCAATGTCCGTAATTTATCCAGTTGCAGAGATTGATCTCTCATTGAAATAATGTATACCTGGATACTTTCACAGTATTATGTTCAGCCTGAAACTTCATAATTCTCTCTCTCTCGCTCTCTCTCCCTCTCCCCCTCTCTCTCTGTGTGTGCGCGAGCGCGCGTACGTGAGTATGTGTCACCACAAAGCTTTCAGTACTTGTGATATAACGTAAACATACCCTCTTGCTTGTTGTACAGAGTTGTATATGAGCAACACTGCATCGTCATGACCGCCCGCCCTCCCCAGTACTGGCTGGAGTACACCTTTACTCCGCCAGAGGACCGCAAACTGGGCGATCTGACCAAAGGCACGGTTAGTGCGTTAACACAGGCTACGGCACAGGTGGACAACGGGAAAGTGCTGTTTCTGTTCAAAGTAAGATTTTCTTAATGTCAGTGTGTTTGTTACCTCGGCGTTTGTGTGTGTGTGTGTGTGTGTGAATGTGTGTATGTGTGTTTGTGCGTGGTTGAACGGTATAACTCGACACATTTTGAAAATTGTGGTGATAAGTCGTGACCAATAAAAGAAACTGTTAGATTGGCCACAAACAGCTAAGTTTGGTATTTAACAGATCTTCGGATTTTACATATTTCTATAAGTAATCCAATCCGATGGGAGACCAAGAGAGAGAGAGAGAGAGAGAATACGTAATCCAACTGAAAGAACTTGAATATGATCACTGTCTTCTAGTACAATCTGCAAGTATCCCTCGATAACAAAAATCATTATTATGTTTCTGCAGGTCTTGGCAGAGCCCAAACTTATTGCAGGTGAGCCTGTGATCTTATGAACAATCGCGATACAGTATAAAAAGAACTATTTTATATCCAAAAGGATAAAGACAGTCCCCATTTTTTCTTGTTCATCTCTAGCCTTCTTCAAAAAGTAGAATGACCCACAGATTTTGCAACGTGACTTGGCGGTCACGTGACTCAAGCCATTGATCAAATGTACCAGGCAGCATGTACTGCTTCTTTGTTCAAACTTTTTATCACATTAGTAGTTAACAAGAAGGTTTCCTTTTACAAATAAGACACTATCATAAGATGCGTTAAAATGTATTTTTCTTACATTTTTGCATGAATTAAAAACTTTCAGTGCTTCTTCCATTTTTTTTGTTCTAATGGTCTACTATTGTAAATATCCAGTTGTCCAGGCTACCGACGCCGCGCAGCTAGAGACTGCCCTTACGGCGAACCCCGTGCCATCTCTCGGTAGGTCGGTCCAGGTCCAGTGCCTGCCACTCCGTCCTTACGAGGCGTTTGCTAAGGAGGTTCTCGGAGTGGACACGTCGTTTCAGCAGACCGAGGATTGGGCTGACGGCCCAGGACAGTTTTACTGGCTAACTGTCGACGTAGACTACAAAGGTAGGGAATTCTGTTTCTCAACTTTCAGTCGGATACGAGGAGGAAAGATCGTAAGTTTTTTATACTGTCCTTTAATGTCTCAATGTCGTCTGCACTGAAAACGAGCCAACCAGGAAACCTTACGATCGTCCCTCCCAACATTGGTTACGTTCCTGTTGTACGTCCCAAGTCCCAGATATTTTGTTTTCCCTCGTGTTATTTTTTCAAGTTTTACTTGTACTCATATAGTAAAGTTCTTGGAAGCACAACCAGGGAAATACTCACATCCTACGTTTCGGAGGCTGTCGCTCTCCATCATAAGGGTATAAATGCCTGGATCTCACTTCTCGCTGCCACTTATGGCCAATGCAGGTGGCGCTGCAGCAGGGAGGATGTTGTCCCAAATATGACTCAGTGTGTATCCCCACAAGGGATACAAGCTGTTCTTCCAAGAACGTTACTATATGAGCATTTACCAACTTAATGAAACTAGTTCCGTATCTTAATTGTACTGAATAATGTGATAACAAAGTGTTTGATTTTCAACATTTCCTTTTGGAATTGCATATACACATCGTAGTTTCTCCAATGAGATGATGCGACTGCCTTAAAGTTTTCTTCCCGGCATTCTCTCGTAGGTCTGACGCAGGAAGAGCTGTTTAAGATATGGAGAGAAGAGGCCACGGCGGCTCTTGGTGTCATGGGACAGGGTGGAGCCAAGCTCTTCAAGGTTGTGGCAGAGAAAACGGTATGATGCTTAAAGCCTCAGTCACATCTCTGAGGGGTCAAGCCGATCGAGGCCTCCTTGGGCTGTAAAGTCAGGTGGGAATCATGGAATACCGACTTTCGCAGTCATCATGTCGGGAGGCTTTCTGTATCTGTATCTGTATTCGCTAAGCCAGTTTAACCGTCCTTCGGCGTAACACTCCAGCTTCGCAGGTGGCTGGTTATACTACACCGAACGACACACCGAACCCATTTCTATCCAACTCCAACTGTTGCTTAAAGCTATCTTTCGTTAAAAGTAAAAATAAAAATCTACGAAAGTTTGGTCCGTTTATCCTTCAATGTCGGGCAGGTATCTGTCAAGTGCAGTGTCCCGGAGTATCCCAACTGATCTGTGACATCACAAATTTGGCCCAGTGCCCGGCCGGACACCGGCGGGGCCCCCTCGACGTTTCATAGTTAGGTGACATATTGGATTTGGCTTGTTCTTCCTTGTCGATAAATTCCATAATGGAATCTGTTAGCTATATTCTAGCACAAAATTTGAAATTTTCGACCAACTCATACAGCCTTCATTAGCACGCTGACGTGATTGCCCTGGACACGTGACCTTAAGGACCTGTGACGTAAGCAACGTGTCAAAGGTGGTAGGAAGTCGATATCGTCCCCCGTCACGGTTGAGAGAAGACACGTGGGTCCTGATTTACATGTAGATGGCCCAAACTAAAAGTCTAAATCGCGTTAGTTTGTGATAGGAGTAGAGGAGACCATCTACATCAGGGCCCACTAGCTTTCAGCATGGACGGGGGGCAATATTGACTTCCAACAACATTTCACCGTAAGATGATCCGATCGTGACAGCACGTGTGCCGCAGAACACAAAGTAAGTCGGTCGAAAATCCAAATGCTGTGTTGGAGAATAGTTGAAACAAAGGTAATTAAGAGATGAACTTTCATGCTTCTAAGTTGATGTTTATGTTGTTGTGTTCTATAGGTGATGATCCTGTTGAAGATGCCGACCCCAGACGTGGTTGATAACACGTTCAACACGGGGCTGCCGCTGTTCAAACAGCTGGGGAACCAGGTCACCACATCGTGCCGACCTGTGGTGAAGTACCAGGAGTAAAGTCCGTTTACAGAGAGGCAAACCTTCTCAATAGTGTCAGGGAATTGTACCTCCCCTTCCCTTGCATGGATGCCCATTTTGGCTAGAGGGGAGTTAGAATTGGGATGAGCCGGGTGGCAACACTTTGTTATTGTTCTATATGCTTTGAAGGAAAAAATCGAAAGCCAAAAATCTACATGTAACGTTTTATGGTGAAATGATTGAAATACTAATTTTTATATTGCATTTGAGGTGGTGTACGACATTTCTAGAACTAGTTTGGCTCATCTTGTAAAATGGGTTAACCATGTTGATATGGACAGTTCTCGGGAATCTGGGTATAAGTTACACACATTGGCATTACGTGGTGCAGTTAGATATGAGTATCGCACAGTTGGGAAACTAATAAGCAATCAAAACATTTTCTATCTAAATGGAAGATCGCATCAACTTTCCTTATCTATACATTGTAAATGCTTCCAAACAAAACGTTTTTCTTGTAATCAGATGTATGCTTAGATGTTTCTAACTGAACTGTAGTAAATGGTGAGTCCAACTGTTTGCAGAAACATGCAATTTTGTTTCTTTCTTTTCTCTCTTCATTGTTTGTAGGGGTTTTAATATGAAATAAATCACGGGTGATATTTGCATTGATGGTTATGTTGTTTCTGTGTAAGTGTCAAACAGTTTTGTCATGTAGTTCTCTGATTGTTATCCCTAAATGTTTTTACACATCATAACGTGGTCAATGCAGCATACAAGAAGCTAAAGACTTCACCCATTTCTAGTACCTAGCAAACTTGAAAAATAAGTAATAGAATAATTTTTGTCTCTGTATCCACACACAAAGTACAACGCTTTCCAACAGCTTCTGTAACTCTTGAAATGATCCCAAGTCTATGTCACGTGACCTGCCCGAAAGTGTAACGTCTGAAACGGGTCAAAGGTGTCCTTTAGTCTGGTAGTGAAATGAATGCTACATGACAGCAAACAACTGGAGACTCAACCAAATGCAGGATACTTACATGGACTATGGCCCTAACCCGATCATCACCATCATCGTCATCGTCATCGTCATCATCAACTAGGTCCTGGAAAGGGCTTTGATACCACATGACCAACCAAGTCGAACACACGACGCATTCATCACAGACACGATGTCCTTATGGACTTAACTGTTTTCATTGACTGTGGTTGCTAGTGTCTAAAATCATCAATAGAATTTTTGTACAGTTTATATGCGACACCTAGCTGTTTCTTTTTACCGAAAGTCAGAGAAAGGGACTCAGAATCGTCGAAAAAAAGTCGTGTCATGCGTACGGACTTGAACGGGAAGAAAGCAATCCCACTATTACTAAAATATGACAAGACTAAGTACTTGCCAGAGCAATCGTATAGAAGATGCTAGAAAAAAGTCCTAAGCCCTTGTGGAACAGAAGACTCAAGAATGAAATGCCGAAATGTAACGGCGAGAGATTCGAATCAAAGTACTTGAAAAGGTACGAGTTTAAACCTAATCTAGAATATTCAAGCGCAGCACGAGACCCCTTCGAAAGTTGCGATCTGCAACCAATACAATTTTTAACGCCACCAAGAATAATTCCACACCGTCAACCCGGCACCATCCCCAAATATCTAGAATGTATGAACCCTTACCCTTGTCTCGTTGGCTGAGTATCAAATGTCACATTCTTTGTTTGTACTTCGCCAGTCAACCAAAGCGACGTCTTGCTTGAACTACCTTGCACTACCAAATTCAATTGCATACCTTTTATTCACAACGTGAGCTTGCACCAGTACCTATTTGTGCCACGGTCACACACATTAGTACTGGCAGAGAGAGAGACAAGGTAAGTCGTTTTGTTTGCTTCGCACATCCGGTAAACCGCCTTGAGATGTAACACAGATTACAAGCTGCATAGTCCACTTACACTGGGATGGACCCCTACTCTTGTGGAAACATGCTCGAGGTGTGGCTCTCCTCAGTTGAACCCCTCTAGGGCTCTAGTCAGTACCGATGGTCTCCGAGCATATGCTAGGGCTTCTTCGACCACTAGCTATATGGGTTGATTAATTGGCGTTGAGGAGTTACTAGCCCGTCGCCCCTGTATCATGCTCGAGGCACCTCCTAGAACAGGGAACCTTTGTTTGACGTCCCTTCCGATAGACGCTCCGCCAACGGGACATGTAGTACTACATAAAGTTTTGTGTGTACCTTGGACTAAACTGTAGTTCTGCTACAACAAAGTGACTCAAGGGGATCAATACAACGGGTACGACGGGTCTACTATACAACTGAAATAGCCCTAAACTCCATCTTATGCTTTCAAGAGAGGTAGGTACGAAAGCTGAATGGAAACTTTCAGGTATTAATTTGTGAAAGCTATTACTCCGATTTCGCTGAAAAACCTTACCATCGCAGATCCGCCGCCGACGTCTGTAATAGCCCCTTAATTCAGCTGTAGTTCTGCTACAAAACGTGACTAAGCTGTCATGCTGCTACAACTTAAACACGCTTTTTCTACAGCGTTGATAACAGTCTGCACCACCATGAGCGATAGCCCTCCCCAGTACTGGCTGGAGTACACTTTCGCTCCAGCATCAGGCCGTCTCATCCATGACACGATGAGTGAGCTGAATCAAGCTGCGAGAAGGGCACTGAATACAAAACTGTTGTTTCTGTTTAAGGTTAGACTCTCTTAATTTCAGCTTCTAAGCCGGTTAATTGCACATGTTCGCAAATACAATTTCCTGTCTCTCTCCCGCTCCCTGTCTCCCCCTCTCTCTCTCGCCACCACACCCTGCCATTCTTTTCTGTCCAGTGCCTGTCCCTTCACCACTCCCTTTTTGTTTTGCGAGCTATGCACGAAGCTGTGAAGAACTTGCATAGATGATCACCACCGCTACTATTAGTCAATAAAGTACATCATCTTTACGTTTCTTCAGGTGTTGGCAGAGCCAAAGATAATTGCAGGTAAGAGTATGAATTTCTTAACGGTTTAGTTACGATATAAAAAGGACCACTTTACTAACAACAAGAAAGAAAGATCTTTTGGTCTGTACACCTCAAGCCTTCTTCAAGAGTAGAATGACATACGGCGTCTGACACGTGACTCAGCAGTCACATGACTCAAGCTGTGGATCAAATGTGCCAGCCTCAGGCCCTGTATCGCCTTCCGTCTTTGTTCAAATTCAAGTTAACTACTATCATGTTATGCGTTAATGTAATTATAGTTTTTGCAAGCATTTCGTTTTTTTGTTTTTGTTTAATGGTTTAGTGCACTAAATATTTTACGACATCTGTTCCAGTTGTCCAGGCTGCCAACGCTGAGCAGCTCGATTCGGCCCTAGTATCCTGCCCTTCTCTCGGCCAGCCAGCACATGTCCAGTGCCTGCCACTCCGTCCTTACGAGGCGTTTGCTAAGGAGGTTCTCGGTGTGGACACGTCGTTTCAGCAGACCGAGGAATGGGCTGACGTTCCAGGCGATTTTTACTGGATAACCGTCGACGTAAAGTACAAAGGTAAGGCGTTCTCTTTACTACGTTTCTATTGTATTTTCCAACCTCTAGAGGAGGAATCGATGTATATATCAATATTGTTTCCCTCATGTTGGTGCTTTATATTTCCCTCCTAACCCCTTCCCTATACCTTGATCACCGTATACAAGGTGTAGGGTATGGGCAGAGGGGAAATACTGTTATGGCCTAGGTCAGATAGGGAGCCCGCACGGCGTCCAACAGATGTAGGCTCCGGCCGGGCTCCGAAGCCGGGGGGACATCGGCTTTCATGGTCACAATAAAACGTAAACAGGAAGAGTTCCCATAAAAGTATAATTATTACGCTTTCCAGTGATACCCTACTGACATTTTTTCCAGCCATTTGCACAGCATGTTAATTATACTTTATGGAACTCTATTACAGTGCTCTGTTCTAAGAGTTGGTACTTTTTAGGCACGCTGGTACGTTATGATTCTCCGTTGTGGTAGATGGTCATTCATACTCATAATATAGGGAGTCTCAGCCAAGGAAAATACAATGAAATATGTGTTGTGCTAATTAGGACTTAAGTTTCTTAGTTAATGAGGAAATTTCATATCTCCTTAGATATTGTTTTTCTAAAGGTGAATACAGTGGAACATGTGTTCCTCAGAACATAATGACATTCTCTCCTAGGTTTGACGCAGGAAGAACTGTTTATGATCTGGAGACAAGAGGCCAAGGCGGCTCTGGGCGCCATGCAACAGGGTACCGCCAAACTCTTCAAGGTTGTGGCTGAGAACAAGGTACTACAGTGGCGGATATTGATAACGGATCAGCATGAATGGAATCCAGGGATTTGAGCTATCAAACAAGTATTGTTGGCAGTACAGAAAAGAATAATCATATGATAAGATAATGTTGCCGCTAAAAGGGACAAGCACGCGCTTTAGCATCAGCGGGATGGGTCGCGAGAGACGGAAAAATGTAATAGTACATGTAGTATATTCGCACCACATACTGTAGTGGACGAATATACCGTTTTACCCGTTCTTCTCATTCCCATTCGTTTGTCAGACCTTCTCCGAGGAGATCACACTTTCATTATAGATGAAGTGACCTCAGATTTGGTTTGCCAGTAGACATTAAGAACACAGTTTTTTTTTTTAATTTTGAATAAGTCCTCAGAAATGATCCTAATGAGGTTTTCCGGTGAAAATGGCCAGGACTGTATATTTTTAACTCCTCGGCCTCATGAACAGCAACTGACCACAAATTTGGCACAGAGACACAATGTGCTGAGACTTGTGATGTCACTTTTTCGATGCTGACCTTTAAAATGATGTAATCATGCTTATTTCGGGTAAAAATAGCTAAACATGCCAATTTTCGGCGTCAGCATCCTTGAGTTAAGACCAAATGATATCAAATTCGGCACAATGAGAGCTTGGCATGTGTGATGTCACCGATGGATATTTCCTTTCCTGTCATCTCATATTACTTACAAAATGACCTCAAATTTGGCACAGTGATAGCTGTACAAAATGACCACAACTTGGCACAGTGATAGATGAAATTTAGCAAATTTTGGTTTAAAATAGCCAACTGTCCATATCTTCGGCTCATCTGCCATCATTTTTAGGTCAGATGACCTGACATTTTGCACAGTGATTGCTTAGCACTGAGATAATTTTATACAAGCCTTTACAATGCTTGTTATGGGTGAAAATATTGAGTGATGAAAGGTTACATTGCGTCTTCCACCACTTGAGGGATTTGAATGGTGTGAATATCATGAATTTACAAGCAACTGTTGGCCTTCTAGTTTTATCCTCTTAACGTTCGTCAGGTCAAATATAGAAGTAAAGAAGTTAAGATTTCGAAAGAAATACTGTATACTAAGATGACGAGATGGAACACACAGGTTGATGTTTCTGTTGTCTATAGGTGATGATCCTGTTGAAGATGCCGACTCCAGACGTGGTTGATAACACGTTCAACACGGGGCTGCCGCTGTTCAAACAGCTGGGCAACCAGGTCACCACATCCTGCAGACTGGTGCTGCTGTACGATCAGTGGTTAGCCCGTCTAAAGAGAGGCAATCATCATCATCTATCGGCGCACAGCCGGGACCCATTCGACAGCATCTACTACGCTCCATAGAGCCCTATCAAGCATGGCAATACTTATCAATACATGTAGTGTCAGAGCATGGCAAAATCGTACCGCTCCCCATGTTGGTTGGGTTAGGATTAGGATGGCCCTCTAGCAACACTTTGTTATTGTTTTATGAGCTTTTAGGGAAAAAAGCCAAACAAAGCATAAAGTTGGTATGGTTAACACTTAGATTAGAATTCTGATTTTGCTTTGTCGAAGATGCGCTGGAGAGCACGGTTAAAAGTACACTCGAGGTAGCGTATGACCGATTTAGATATTTTTAGAAAAACGGTGTGACAATGTCGATCGGGCCATCATTATCCTCGTGTTATCGATCATACACTAAAGGGCATTAAGTAGTTCGTAATCAGATTTTCTGCCTAGAATACAGAACAATTGCTTCACTTGCGTTATATTGGAATTATTAGATAGTTTCGCACAGAGGAAAATTGCTCATTGTATACAAATGCCAAAAGCTTTAAAACGAACATAATGTTAACGTTTATCTCTAAAATTTGTCTGTTTTAGGCTTAGGCATTTCTCCATTGAAAGGTAACAGATATCATTCTGTCTGTACAAACGTATTTTCGTCCTTTATTCTCCTCATTATCTGCAAGTTTTTCAAAGCAAAATAAAGCACGCATGGTGGTTGAATTGTTATTTGTGTTCTTTTTGTGAGACGACAAATAACCAGTAATATTGTAATCCCCTTGTTTTGCGCAAGTAGATTTTATATATGATAATGTACTTCAAGTAGTACGAAAGTTCTTAGGGTATTTCTTGGTACAGATCACAACTTAAATCAGAATATCTAAAATGGTTTACTCTCTATATCTGTACACAAAATAAAGTGCTATCCACGGAAGACATTCTATCCTAGGTTTGACACAGGACGAGCTGTTTAAGATATGGAGACAAGAGGCGACGGCGGCTCTTTGCGTCATGCAACAGGGTGGAGCCAAGCTCTTCAAGGTTGTGGCTGAGACCAAGGTATGCGTATATGAGCAAGAGATCAACGTGAAAAATATCGGGGGATATGCGCGATTATCTATCAAGTTGTATTGGCAGTTCGGAAAAGGTTTGATAGATGATCAGGTAATGTGGCCACTAACAATGCCAAGTACGCGCTTGAACAGAGAAATCCGCTTACCTTCTCCTGGTCAAAGATGCAGATAAAAAATGATGTTTGAAAGAAATAATGAATGAATGTATGAAAGACCTTTATTGTACGTTCATGCCTCGAAGGGCTAGGTACAGGT
>LZCU01081368.1:1990-14648 GCA_001663935.1 Asymmetron lucayanum | reverse complement strand
GCACCAAAGATAATAGTTGTGACTGAAGTTTCCTTTCCTTCTGTAGGGCCCAAGCAATGGATCGATAACTCTACAAACCGACGTTGACCCAATGACCATCAACTGCTTCTTTGCCCGCACTCTTGATGGAAAAAGGTAGGTGACGCTAATTTTCGAAACGTGTACGGTCATTGTCTTTTCATACGGTCGATGCCATTTTACTTAACACTCTGCAACGTCACCAGTGGCAAAAGGGGAGCTTACTTTCCCCTAACGGATAGAAATTGCATCGCCGTATTTTGTGTTTTCACAGACGTGACTTCCGTTTGTTTACCCTCCCACCGGGCCAGACACAGCCTCAGTATCAGCCCGTCATGTGGTTGCCGGGCGATGTGAAGAGTAAGGTAAGTCCCTGTTTTAAACCCCAGTGTTTTTTGGTTGTTTGATTGTTTGTTATACTCGATAAATGTCGAGCATAACCCACAAGGTTTGTACTGAAGAGTAGAGGCTGCACGTCCGAACTTTTTTATTTGATCCACTCACACCGGGGATGATCTCCTACTCTTTTAGTTAAGTTGGTGGGTGTTTGAACGTGCTCGCAGTGTGGCTCTTCTCAAACACGGAACCTCCAATTAACGTCCTGTCCGATTTTCATTGCTGACCAATGGGGAAATTGGTGAAGTGCATACCCCAAAGACACAAACTTGGGGCAAATGTAGGATTCGAGCCTCTTGATTCAGGACAGTTAAGATGTTGGCAGTGGCTTTGTGTGCATGTAACTAACTAAGGTCGTTTCTCGTTACTCACTGTAATGAAAAATATCGCTAATGTAGAGGTCTTTTTCAGATCAGGAGCCTATTCAGTATTTGCCGTAATTGTATGTTGGTCATTCATTATTGAAATGGAATGTCTGACGTTTGTAACATCAGACTTGTTTGTTGTTTAGGAAAATGGGACGTACGTTGCAGAATTTGATGTCCCAGATTCCGGATGGCTAGCGTTCTTTATCGAGGTGGGAAAATTGTACCTTATGAATAGAAGTTATGTTAAGTGTAGCTTTCGATCAGCTCTCTGATCCTTCCCCAGTTCGAATGATGTTTGCGTCACAAGACCTGAACGGAAGCATGACGTCAGCAGCGGGTCAAAGATGCCCGGAAGTCGGTATCGGCCCCGTCTAGGTTGGGGGATGGATGATGGGCTCTAACGGTGTCTAACGGGTGCCTCTTTCACTACTCCTAAAACGTAACTCTGCTCCCTGTCCATCATGCTTATATAGGGGGTCAATATCAACTTACTTTGTTGTTTTCTGTGACCATCTGCCACTGAAAAGTCGTCGAAAAAAACTTTGTTGTGATCCACGAACATTTATATGTCAACAATGTACTATTCATGAAACCTATGCCATTCCCCCCAGGTCACCTTCCCCGCTCCCCGTGGAACCGCTCTTCAGTTCACCACCGAGGTGCACATCATTCCCGACACGCTCCCCTTCCCAGACTGCCACGGGAACGGCTGCAGAGGAAATCTTGTCTAACAAAGGGGACAACGTCCCTAATTCTCAAGCAGATATTGCGCGCCGGCTTATTTTGAAGAAATTTTAGTAATTTTATTTGTCTTGCTAATTGTGAGTGTTTTCTAAATACCTACATCGTGTGATGTTAAGACAAAAACCTGTGCCGTTAATAAGACAAAACTACACAAAAAGCCTTCAAAAAGAAGTCGCAGCTAAGTGCCACATGCACAAGGAGCACGTGTCTCTTGGTTGAATAAACAGAACTGAAATCGAATGGGATTTTCATTCTTCTTTACTTCGAATCACTGCGCTACTCAAGACTCAAGCAGGGTTGATATCGGTCGCGTATGTGTGTGTTTCTATGTGTAAACATTCTCAGGTCTGCTTGTGTGCATGGTTCTGCAATCCGACAGTTGTGAGTTGGTAATACATCACAATTTTTGCCAAAATAGTGTTGACAACACTGAGTTCTGAGGTGATAGAGACATGGCTAGACAGGCCATATTCATTTGCTCCTGATGATACACGGTACTTTTAATCTGTGCTGTACCGTACTGAGACATTTATCGCACATGATTATTCTCTACTCCCAATACTATTGTCAATATGCATTGCGATCGACGGAGTAAAGAAAAGTCTGTATTGCTTTTAGTCTTGTTCGGGTCGAAAGAACTTGTTGAGAAAACGGGTGGAAAGAAACGGTGTTTTTGTTGACTTTTTACATTCGTACAATCATTGGCGGTACAGGCGAAGGAACGGTTGGTAGAAAAACCACGGAAAGCTATCACCAAGTCGATATAGGGAAGGGCAGATCGCATGGCTTCTTACTGCCTCATTTTTGGTGACATCGACCTCCCTAAGGAGTAGAAGACCATCTGATCTTTTTTCCCAATATGTACTTGGAGATTAAGCATTTAATTTCTCGACAAAAACTGCCTTCGACCGCACTCGGGAGCCATCGACGTTTGGTTGCCTTCGGCATCCCTTCTCGGGATGTTCGGAAATCCTATTCCAACGGGCACAATAGACAGCACACCCAGTATAATCAATGCCTTCTTTGTCCAATACAACGTTACCCAATATGTAGTCAGCAATAGTTCTCAACAAAACCTCGGTGGCCTAATGCCTATGGTTCAGCGACTGGTCCTCTGCGTTGTGATGCTCATCGTTGATATCACAATTTGAGGGTACGAGAATAAAGGTTATGCGGTGCTTGTTTACGTGTTTGTTCCTAATCCAAATGATTCTTGGGCATTCTGACTACGCATAATTGTTTGTAAATACTTAACTGGTCAAGGCGAGGCCTCTTTTGATTACATTAATTACTGGTGGGCTGTCATGAGGGTAAACCTTCCTTGCCATAACCAAGGCTTCTTGGCAGATACGTCTTGCCGTTCTTTTATCACCAAGATCGTACCAGGCTGTCGCCAGGTTGTTCAATGTGCTGACAATGTCGGGATGTGCTGTAGCCTGACCATAGATACTCCTGTACATCTGAAGTACCTGCTCATAGCACCCGATGGCTTTTCTGTGAGCGTTAAGGTCCTGCCAAACCGCTGCCATGTTGTTGAGTACTGTAGCAATCAAAGGATGTACTGTTCCTTTGCCCAAGATGGTCTCCATCATCTGCAGGGCCTGTTTATAGTAGCTGATTGCTTTTCCGTTATGTCCCAGGTAGCGCCAGGCTTGACCCAGGTTATTAAGTGAGATGGCAATGTCAGGGTTTGCTGTGTTGTGTCCGTAAATACATCTCTTCATCTGTAGTGCTTTTTCGACATATTCCATTGATTTCTTGTAATCAGCAAGGGAGTGGCAGGCCGCCGCAATGCTTTGAAGTGCCTTGGCAATGGTAAGATGCGCTGTGTTCTGTCCAAAGAACTTCCTGAGCATCCGCAGGGCTTGTTGAGCGTAGCCGATGGCTTTCTGGTAATCACCCAGATCATACCAGGCTCGACCCAAGTTGTGAAGAGAAGCGGCAGTGTTTGGATGTGCGGTGTCTTGGCCATAAATAGCCTTGTTCATCTGCAGTGACTCTTCCGCATAGCTGACAGCTTTTCTGTAATCACCCAGATGGTGCCAGGCCTGCCCGATGGTTGTGAGTGACTGGGCAATGTTAGGGTGTGCAGTAGCCTGGCCATACATATTCCTGTACATGTGTAGTGCCTGTTCGAAGTAGCTGATTGCTTTTGTGTAATCATTCAGAAGCTGCCAGGCCATCCCCATGCTGTTGAGTGCCAAAGCAATGTCCGGATTTTCTGCCCTCTGACCATAAATTTTTTTTAACATCTGTAAGGCCTGCTCAACGTAGGTGATTGAAGTTCTGAATTCTCCCAAGTTGCGAAGGTCGGATCCAATGTTGTTGAGTAACATGGCAACGTTGGGATGTGGTCTACTCTTTCCATAGATACTTCTATACGTTTGTAGTGCATGTTGGTGGTAGCCGACTGCTTTGTTGTAATCACCCAGATCAAACCAGACTAGCCCCATGTTGTTGAGTAAGTGAGCGATGTTAGGATGTGATGAATTGTAGCCATAGATATTCCAGTACATCTGTAATGTCTGTTCGTAGTAGTTTATAGCTTTTCCGTAGTCACCTTGTTCGCCGCAGTATGACCCCATGTTGCTGAGTAACGCGGCCAACTCTGGATGGGGTGTGTCGTGTCCATAGATATTCGTGTACATCTCTAGTGCTTGTTCATGATAGCTTATAGCTTTCACGTGATTACCCAAGGAACTCCACTCTACTCCAAGGTTGTTTAAAGAGGTGGCAATATCATTATGTGCTGTATTGTGTCCGTATATACTTCTATACATCTGCAGTGCCTCTTCGAGGTTGTTGATGGCCCGCCGTTGATCACCCAGATAACCCCAGGCGGGCCCCATGTTGCTGAGTAACACCGCAATGTGAGGATGTGCTGTATTCTGACCATGGATATCCCTCTCCATCTGCAGTGCCTTTTCAAGATAGCTGACTGCCTTTTGGTAATCGCCTACCTTGTACCACGAACGAGCAACATGACTGAGGAGCGCGGTTTTCTCGTGAGTTTTTCCATCATCAGTTTTCTTTAAAGCCTCGTCGAAGTGTCTGATAGCAAACCAATATTCGCACAGCTCAAGGTTAATCGTTCCTCGTGCTGTAGGGGAATCGTCGTGCAACTCAAACGAAGAAGGTAGCATCGGCTTATTTCTAGGCCATTCAGATAATATACGCTTAAGAGGAACTGCTGTATAGTAGTATCTGAACAGCTGTTTGTTGTTCAGCAGATGGAAGACAGGTTTCAGTGCTTTTGATTGTTGTTTATCATCGGTTTGGAAGGATGATTCCTGTGCCTTTACCCCTGTTTCCATGGAAGCCAAAGCTGACAAGTTTTCCCTCTGTCCACCATTTGCTATGTAGGTTCTAAGCCTGAGTTCAGCCGAAATGCTGGCAAGCACTGTCAAATGGTGGAAGTTGGTGGGCGTGATTGCTTGTCGTCTTTCCATCTCTTCTATTGTTTTCCAAACTGTGGTTGGCACAATGCGCGAAGACAGAGCCAAACAATCTACTGCTACTGCTGGGAAGCGATAGAGTTCGTTCTTTACATCCATCAATCTCGCTGTAATCGTTTGACTGAAACTGTAGTTTTTGATATTTTCCTCCAGTGTCTCCTGAGCCAGTTGTTTTGCCATCTTGCCCCCATCAGCCTGCAGAATCTTTTCCGTGATGGCCATGTACGTGTCGATCAAACCCTGGTCCCCTGCTAGCAGACATGGGTTCCTCAAAATAGTGGCAAGGTGGTACCCTTCCTTCAGGTACAATGTGACATCATTCTGGATTTTTGTAACCATATTTTCTGGGGTGCAAATTAGTTCACTGTGCCGTTCATCCAAAGTTCCTTGTCTGCCCAGTGGTGTCTTGCTTGCCTCTGGCATGGCGCCGTCAAAGGCAAACCCACGTGGGGTAACAGAGTCATAATACCAGTTTTCAAGTGGGTTTTTGGAGTAGAAGTCATTCAAACTTTTTATTCCCAGTGCCGGGAGAATGGTTTCTCCTAGGTTGACCACCATAAGGTGGACGTAGTGGGTGAGGGTGCGGAAGTACACTAGGCATTTCTCACTCTCTTCTTCTACCAAAATGGCAAACTCCAGGTCCGAGTATAGAGTCACCAGTGCTGTGGCCTGTGAACCCAAACCTATCAGGGCATACGTACAGGGAGGGGGGCCCATTAACTGAATACCCTCTTCTACAAGCAGGCCGATGAACTCCTTTCTCTGTCGTGTAATTTTCTCAAACAATTGCCTGACAGCCTCAGCTCGTTTTGCCTCTATCTCTTTGGCACATGGGTCGTTCTCATCAAGTACATAGGGATCCAGCTGATGGTCAATGGTATCCATCTCTAGTTTGATCTGGTCCCGCATCGCCTGCAGCTGTTTCTTGTGTTTTTCTGTGTCATCTTGACTTACATTGCAATGAATGCCTAAGATACATTGAGCGAATGACGTCTCTACTTCCTTGATAGCTGATTTTATGTTACCAACGAAGTCTCCATCATCTGACCTGGCTAGTGCTGCATTATAGAGTGCTGCTGCTTTGACAAAGTCTCCCCCGTCTCCTGTCTGCTTACCTCGCTTACTGTAGGTGTCGCCTAATTTACACAGGGGCTCCACCTCTCGCTGGTATTGTTGCGCTGTGGAATCTGTGGACAATTAACTTGATGATTGTGACCTCATTTTTAGCAAAACTAATAGAATACAACATTACATACATATTTTGCAGAAACCGATCAATACTAGCCTTTCGTTGCTAGCATTGGGATTCATAAACTTTAAGTAGGTTTTACTGCATGTTGTGATCTTTGTTCGTGCTTATTTTATCCTTTTTGACGCAAAATGCCATTACAATTTCAGGATGTTCCCAAATTCCTGCATCCTGTAGTAAATAGTCAATGATTTCTCTTTACTGATTACAATAAAGGCCCAAAGAAGTTTACTTGAAAATACAAGGCACTGTTTCTTCAGAAATATATGGTTGCATTAATGAGATTTTTATTAGTGTCAAACTAAGATGGATTGATTCAGTATAGGATTTCTACCAGGGATGTTCCCTCACCTCGTCCGTGCACTATCTTCAGAGCAGATGCGAAGTGTGTCTCTGCTGAGTCCAGGTCCTCATTGACAAGGGATGATTCACCTTTCTTGAGATGATCTTTGTACTGACTTTGAACAAAAGACAGGGGGCTTTGAGTTCGAGTCCTATTATAGTGTGGATGGATATTCATGAATATGCATGAATATATTTCAAGGAGAGATCAATCTCTACGACTGGAAATACTCCGCAATTTTTCCAGTCGTAGAGATTGATCTCTCCTTGAAATATTGTATACCTGGATGTTTAACTTTCTTTAACGTATGCATGAATATAGTTCATCATTATGGCTCAGGATTATTAAGACAAAGTCAGTACTTTGTAGAGAATTGGTGGAAGCTTCAATAGGACTAGGTTAGGTAATGAATATATCACTCACTTGTCTTCAATCCTTTTCCGTTCAGTAGAGTCAGATGTAAGACTGATCATTCCAGAATGTATTTCTTTGCTGAAAAACAAGAAAAACTCCACTACTGCTGCCACATTCTGGAGTCTGTCAAAGAGAGAAATGCACAAACGTTTATATATAGAGGGAGCTATTTTTATACGTTCTGAAAAGATTGTTCGCTATTCCCACCTTGGTATGTCAGGATGGAGATTAGTCCTTGTCATGTTCTTCAACTGATTCCCCATATGTGGTCTTCTATCTCTCGATGTTGATTGTTTCGCTGATGGTTTCTGCATAATTTAATCCAATTTAATCAACATTATGATCCTTCGAAGACTGTGCTCATACCACCCTACGCAGTTTATCATCAACATCATCATCATCACCATCATCATCATCAGTTTCATATACATTTTGTATACATGTACTATAAAAAAAAGAATACGTTAAACTACTTCTACTTCCGGGAAGAACTTTTTGAAGGCGCCTTAATGTTTGCAGCTTGAAAAGAGTCGTGTATTTAGCCAGGGTGAGTTTATTTAATAGAGTATAGCGAGGTATACTGTAATCACCAAATCAGGCGTTAGTGAACTATAAGAAATGTACTCACCCTTCTCTTTGTTTCTCTGATCTTGTCTGTATACAAGATACGATGCTGTAGAGTTTCTTTTATGCCAGGACCCTCGCATCTTCCCAGGGCTTTTTTGTACATGGCATCTGCCTTGGAGAACTTGGAGATATCAGACGCTTCCTTGCCTTTCTCAAGATACAAATCACCCAGTGTTTTCAGAACCCCAACCTCCAAGAACACGTCGCCATTAGCGATTGTCGTCACTAATGCTTCCGTGTAAGTCTCTTCAACAGAGCGCCAGGATTTTCTGACGGTTTTGTCTAAATTGGTACAACTTTCCGCCACCCTTAAGACATTGCTGTCAGTAGTCCCCCAGTAGTCAGATGACAACCACTCATACTGTGGAGTGTACCCCTCCAGCAGTTGTCTGGAGAGTTTCTCCATGTAGCCAATTCGATGGTCAAGTGCTTCTCCCATGTCTGGATCTGGACAGCACAGTAGGGCAGCAGCATACAGGGCAGCAGCCTTGTCAAACTCTGATGAATCTTTAGAGCTCTTGCCTTTGTGAAGATGCAAATCTCCAAGACTTTTCAGGACTTCTACCTCAACGAAGGGATCCTTGCGAATAATAGCTTCTCTCAGAGCCCTCTCATAGCCGATTTTTACGCCGTGTTGACGCTTGAGACACAGCTCTAAATCTTCTAACATGTTCGCCAGGCTGGTCATTTTGACGTCAGGCATTTTTCAGGTTTCAGTCATAAGGCAGGTGGACCTATATATATGGAGAACTGTTTACTGTTCGCAAGACTGGTTTGGTATTACTGCAGTGCATTTGTAGCCCACGGTCTCGTCATGGCATGACAAAAACATAAAGTTCAAACCACATGCACAATGTCACTCTGAACAAACCCGTGTAGCTACTTTACCCTGTCTGGATCTTACCTGGGACTCCAAAGCTGTGAATGCAAACTTGTGAGATTTGTCTGTGTCCTTGCACCAGTGATATAACAGTTTTTGGTTTTTCCCTCTGGCTCAGGAGGGACTTGCCCATTGCCACTTCCGGGACATTCCGTTGAGTCATGCTTATGCCACGCAAGGTTGAAAGGCCGTAGGTTACCTGTTATGTTTCCGCTTCGGTTCATTGGATAAAATGCCCTGGGTGTCGACTTGCAATTTGCACATTTACCGCTAAAAGTCCTCATTGTCCTATCGCCCAGTTTTCTTGTCGACAACTCAATCACACTTAGCAAAACCAACATTCAAGAAGTCAAAAACTGTGCTATCAATGAATCAGTTACCGATATTATTCAGACAGACAGCTATATGTCTGGTCGTCGAGGGGCATAGGGAGGTCAAAGCGAAATCATCCTCGCCCCGGCATGGTTAGCGAACTCCGACACTGTCTGCATTTGCTACCCCTGCCATTCTGGGCTGAATTTCTTACTTCTGGACCCAAATCCGGGGCCACGCTCTTAGCCAGTCAGGTATCACAGACACAAACATCAACGCAACAACCAAGGTACCAAGTTAGCGTTCGCAATTTTCCGTCTCGTAAACGATCGTTGCCATTTTGAACGGTTGTTTGAACATAACAATCAGTCAGTCAATCAATCAGTCAATCAATCAATCAATCAATAAATCTATCTATCTATCTACCCATCTATCTATCTATCTATCTATCTATCTATCAATCGGTCAATCTATCAATCTATCAATCAATCAATCAATCAATCAATCAATCAATCTATCTATCTATCTATCTCTCTATCTGTATCTATTTATCTATCTATCTATCTATCTCTATCCATCTACCTATTTATCAATCAATCAATCAATCAATCTATCTATCTATACATGCATCAATCAATCAATCCATCTATCCATCCATCCATCTATTGTTTAATGTGTATTCAAGAGGTTTTGCTGTGTAAAGCTTTACTTGTAAGTACTCAATATTAATGAGGACCAATACATTCTACTTGTATGTTAAGCTTTGCGTGTTCACCGCAGAGAATGTAAGCGATTGCCTCTGACTGCCAACCATGTACCAATTAAGCATTCATTCATTCATTCATTCATTTGTACAATGAACTTTGTACAGAAAGTAAACTCGTTATCTGTAATGTCCCCGGCAAACCTTCCAAACTCTCTACACTGTTTCTGACCTACTAATTCATTCGTTGTAAGGAAATGTCGACGGACGGAAATCGATGAGTTCCTGGTAAAGTGACAATGGAATGGACAGTGCAAGCTACCAATTAACAACAAACAAAGATGTGTTGTATGTTGATCAATTTATTTACATTTATATAGTACAATTGATAAATATGCCTTTCCATAGGAATAACAGTTGGGTATAGTCAATCATTACTTACACGAAAAAGAAAGAAGCACGTAAACCTGCAGGTGTCTCGATAGACAGCCGCGCCACCTAACGTTTGTAGGAGGTAGTACATATGAGGTCAATTCCTGCAGAATTTTTCGGTTTGGTGTGACAGATGACGTCAGGAGAGATTTAATTAATGTCCAAGCAGATGTGGAGCTCAGGCTTGTTTCCAATCTGGTGTACCAAAAGCAGTGGCAAAACATGTGCTTGCAGATTAAGATATTTTCACGTTTCATATTATTCAGACTGTCAAAAAACTATAAGCTGTCTATTGCTGTATAATTAACATGTGCCGTATATTATGCCGTAGATACTAATTATAAAAAACAGATAGCAGAATATCAATAAATAAACACAAAACAACAAGACATGATAACAGCATACCAGGAGTCTGTGGTGTTTTATGCGAAAAGTACATCATCGCAAAATTGCTTGTTTTTCGTGTTACTGTGTTTGAGTTGGTTGTTAAATGGTTGTAGTAGCGTAATTCAGCACAAAACGTTTTAAATATAACATGTCGTAGCCAAATGTACAAAGCAGCCATTTAACTTATAACAATAGTATAATAAATACATGATACCTTACAACGATAGAGAAAACAAAGTGAACGTTTACAAAAGCACTCTTCAGAAATGGTGAAACAGCACAGCTAGCCGTTGCTACAGTTTTAAAATAGGTCGCTACGAGTCGCTCGTGAACTACTACAACTACTACAGTAGTACTGGTATGAAGTCCAAATCAAGCAACATACTAGTAGCCTTAACATTTCTGGAATAATTCGTAAAACTGAAAAGGAACAAAAATAAAACGTATAGAAGGGGTGATCACACACACTGTACACAAGCTTTTCTATAGAAATTTTAGACAAGATAATTCTGGAAACAAAATTATCGTCACCAACAAATGTTAGTGCACACTAGACATTTTCCAGCAATAACGTGTACTACGTTAGTACTTGGCGGACTGTTCTTCCGAGCAATTTGATGATGTAGCTATTTCACTGGTTGAACAAGACGATTTCTTTTCTTTTGTTCGGGGGAAGGAGTATTTACATTACACTTGCGTGTGGTGCACATAATGCAACCATCTTGTTATACTTATGATTCTATGTTTGCAGGATTATCTAAAATGATGGCACATTTTGCATAGCTCATCTTAAAAATAAAACCAGCATTTTTGGGATGATAAGGACCATGAGCCATTGCGCGTCAACATGGCGGACCCACGGTTTTTGTCACCAGTTTTGTTGGTGATAGACTGTGGTTGATACGATTGTTGAAAGTATCTACTGTTTATCCTCTCATATCTGCCTAAAGTCTCTTGCAACGTTTCTTGTCGGACCCATGAGACCGCGGAGGATCTTTTTAGACTTTACTTTGCGTTTCGATGCCTTCGGTTTGTTGGCCATGAATGGCCTCCTCTTGGAACTTCTGCCCTCTTCTGACCGGTTCTTCTTCTTGTTGTTGTCGTTATTCTTGTTGTTGTTGTCGTCCTTGTTATTGTTGTCGTTGTTGTTTGGTTCGTACTTCCTTGGTTGTCTCAGTGTTGCCATTGTGGTCATTCCGTACTTGTAGCACCTGTAAGACAGGGGGAAGAAAAACGAATCTTAATAGTGCCCTGCAACAAATAAGGCAGCAAGTTGCCTTATTGTTTCTACAGGAAGGTATATAGTGCAGGAAGGTATATCTCCTCGGACAAGGGACCACCATTTTACGTCCCTTCCAAAGGACAGACAGCTAAATGGAGCCAAATGTGCTCATGTCTGAAGACTGTTTATCAGAACGAATCGCAATACAGAGAGGTTTGAACAAATGTTATACGTATATAATAACAGTTTGCTTATGGCAAACGTTGTTCAAGTCCCAGTGCCATAGGAAATTACAGGATACAAGACAAACTATGTCCGAACTTCCTACTTTGATCACACATTACGTAGTTTCCAGCTTGCCACGTCCAATCATATTGATTCTGAACGAAGGCACCTGCGTCGGTAACGTTGTACATGTATATCTGTTATTTAATAGCCTACATACCGAAATTGTACGTAATTTGCATACTCGGGACTCCTTGAGTGGTCCCTTTACCGTCTCCCTTTGTGATCTGATTTTGCCTCAAAGTACCGTTGGTAGATGCATAATATGGGAGAGGCTTCACAAAAGCCTGCAATACCTACCCTCCCCACCAGGAGCGCTTCAAACAGCCGTATTCCTCGTTGAGATCGAAGCAAGGCGGCTGCCCGGCGTTGAAGAATATCTTGCCGACCATGTTAGCCACCGGGTTCCTGGTCTCCTGGAGGCAGCTGTAGAAGCTGTAGAAATATAAAATGAACAAACAGTTAGCAATGCCATACAGAAACATCACGTCAGGAGCGTCTCCTTACTGGATAGCTTTAAACAACAGTACAAAGGTAAACTTTCTTCCAACACAAAGGTGCACAGGGGTCAAATGTTCAAAGACCACTGTCGTCTTCTTCAGGATAAATAACGACCAATCAGTTCCGAACGTAATCTCGCGAGAATTATAGATACGTGACCTTATTCACACGTGACGTAACGGATACGAGCCTCAGCAATTGGTCAAACTTTGAGTTATGCAAAGGTTAGCTGTAACAAGTAGTTCGGCTTAACTAAAATAACCACGCAATTTTCTGCATTTCGCTCTTTTTCGCAGAATGCAACGTTTGTAAAATACCTATC
>LZCU01080606.1:2770-15895 GCA_001663935.1 Asymmetron lucayanum | reverse complement strand
ATGAGTTCTGCATACACAAGTGCCCTCTGGAGCCAAGTTGTGACTTTCTGTTTTACACTTAGCAACTCCAGTGGTCAGCAGTCAGCAACAAGAAATACACAATTACTTTTACGTCCACCTGGATATTTTGTCACTTTTGTTAGGCCTTTTCAAGTTGAAGTAAAAAGATGTAGATCAGCTAAACCTAACACTTAGAAGTTTTTTTCTTCAAATTTATTTCATAATTGTCAGTGCTAAGTATAACAACTCTATATTCTATTGGACACCTTTTGCAGACCATCTACAGTTTCAAGACTGTTCCATTTCTACATCCAAGACAGATCCAATGCAGACAGTATCTTGGGTGTTGTGGGCCCAACCCTGCAATGACACTGACTTGGAAATGGCAGTGACCATGAAGTTTGACCCCAATCCACTGGCTTTTACTGATTACTTTTTTCTGCTGATCCCAAGACAATTTGCTCCGTGGAATCTCCACAAAGACGGGGACTCCCCGGAGGTGATATTAGTGCGGATATGCAGGTCTGAATGGGCACCTTGGGCTGTAATGCCGGCCGTGAGTGGCAGGGGGGAAATGGGTGTCAGGCCGGATTTGACCCCAATCTGTACGGTACTGCCCCGTCTCACCGCGTTGCCTGCGGCGTTGTGATGATGGATGGATGGGTGCACCACAGGGCCAGCAGTAGTTAACTTGGCAGCAGGGGATATAAAAGATTAAAGAGAAGGGATTTCCAGAGGGCATTGAGGGGTAAGTCATTTTGAACACCATCTCCGAGTGATCCTCAGCAAAGTCAACATTATTCAGATGAGTCGAGTCAAACTCTGTGTCCGTTTGGACATACGAAGTGATAGGTGCACATGGACTGGACAAGGAGATATAGCAATGCCAGTGTTAGAGACAAAGGAGTTGGGAATGACTAAGCTATAGACCTTTGAACTTTATCATGTTGTAACAAAAATACAGGAAAATTGTTTTCACGGCTTCTACCATATATTAGTTTTACGATAATTATGTGGAAAAATGCACATTGAAAAATGGTTTTATCACATTTCTGGGTAGCCCAACAATTTCATATGATTAAGAAAATATTCAAATGCAGGGGAAGCAGAAGAAGAAAATCAAAAGAAGAAATGTTCCTAATCTTGACACCTGCAGCTTGGAACTAGTTATAAATCCATTCCGTTGAGGCTGGAGATAAATGAAAAACAGAGAGGGAGGATTTAATAGAATTAACAGCAGTAGGTCAAAGGAATTCTATAGCAAAAAGTAGAACAGTCTTGAGGGCTGCTACTGCAACCTGAAATATTTGATATGGAGTGACGTAAATGGTGCTACAGCTGCCTCTGAGAAAAATATCTGACGAGATGATATATTCATGGCGATTTTGGTGATGGCAAAGTCTTACGGCTACCTCAGACCAAATCAAATTTTATAACATTTAGAATATCACAAGTCATTAAAGTGCACAGGATGTAGACGTTTACATGAAAAGTGCTGTTCAAGTGCTGACGTGAGATTTAGAGTCCTACTTCAGATGAAGCAGTAACAACTGTATTGATGCTGAGCTCAAGGAGGGGCAGCCATCTTCTTTTTGGGCAGATATGCCCTTATTAGGAATTACAACCATTCCCATGTACTGGGACCCAACCACATTTGGCAATGGGAACAACTCAGTTGATGGCTTTGTAGCAATGAAAATTCTGTTTTGGCTGACACCAATACTTTAACCTTTGCGACATGATGTTTGCAATACCTACTCAGTTAGCTATTGATATAGTGAATGAAAGAAAAACATGCCCAAGAAATGTTCTGCTATTGCTACACCAGAAAATGTGCTCCACAAATGTTCTACTATTGTTACACCAGAAAGATATGCTCCACAAATGTTCTACTATTGTTACACCAGAAAGATATGCCCAACAAATGTTCTACTATTGTTACACCAGAATGATGAGCCCCACAAACGTTCTGCTATTGTTACACCAGAAGCTTCCCTCAGCTTGCAGATATGTTCTGCCAGGAAAGGTGACCCCGGTGTAATTTGCACTGATGAAGAAACATGAGAGGATTGGATCGTAATCAAGCCGTGGATCCTCTGATGCTGCCAAAACTCTGCTGGAAATTACCGCAGATTTGTGACCAAAGACAAGCGGAAGTGAGACAAGCAGAACTTGGAAGCAACACTGACGCTGACGGATGATAGCAAGCAGAAAAATTATGGCTAATGTTTCAGGTAAACCAGGTAAGCACACCGGAAATTTAAAATAACCTTATTGCAACCAAACATTGTCGCTAAGGGACTCGCAATTAGATTGATCCTAAGATGATGGATTCTTCTGCTCAAAAGGAATTACTTGGGTAAAGGAATAAATTGGCAGTAACTGCAACATGATAAGTTGATGACAAAGCACTCATTGCCAAGGAGAAGAAAAGTTGTTTGCTTATGTAACCATTTCTACACATTAATCCAAACAAATCAAGCAATTTGAACATTTATTGTGTTTCTTACTTTGTTTTCGTATATCTCTGATATTCATGATGTTTACACTTGATTTGGAAAGAAAATAATCCAGAATGTTTAATTCTGTGCTTCAGAACTATGATTGTTTCATGCACTAATGTAATAAAGAGGTGTAAAATTGGAAGAGACATAGACAAATGCTACTTGTTGGCAAATTTGTGATGCGCTTCCCCATAAACTCATTTAACCAAATGAGCTGAGATTAAGGCAAATTAGGGACCAGTAATTTGAGGAATCAGAAGGATGTATGTATTTAAGCCGGCCATAAAGCAACTTAAAAGTCCTTATTACAATATTTGACATAATGATGGGCTTTAACTTTTTATCTTCTACGAGGCTCCTTTATGCATCAAATATCATTTTGGATATTGTAGTAGTTGCATTGTGAGGTTTGTGAACATGAAAATTGTCAAACAGAAAAAAAAACTGTTCATTGCTACATTTATTATTTGTATACCTCACCAATTGTATGAGAATGAAGATAACTAGTTGAGCTAAAAACCTGAGTCATTGTGCAGTATTTTATTCAATTTTTTTTTACCTTAAGATACATGTGCAGTACTTGAAACAACTTCGCCTTCAAACAAGAAAAGATCATGTCTACAATGCAGAGGCCCTCTCTTTTTACAAAGTCTGTGACAGTCAACGTTCAACCATTATGTGAGGACTCCAGAAGATTGTAGAGATATGGGAAGTAAGCCTGAGGCTTTCTATAGAATGCTGTGATTAGTGAGACTTTCTTATCAGCATTACAAGTCGGAATCTACCAAGAGATCTCACTACCGGAAACTGTGAGTTGTTAAGATTGCTATCACAAAACACATGTCCAATATGATAAATCTTAAGTAAGTACAACCCAAGATGCAAATAACATTTTAGATTCTTAACTGGCAGAAGTTGTGCATAATTTCATGCTTTGCTGCTGGCTAATGTCTTTATGACAGCTTGGTTCCAAGTTTCCATAGGTTAAACATTAGCAACTCCATAGTTATGACCAACAGAGAAGGTCAAGGCTGAAGTTTACGAGCTTGCCACAAGCGGATTGCAGAAAATGTATAATCAGTTAAAAACAATGGCAGAACTTTGCAAATATCAGACGAATAATATACTGGATTCATCAAAGTCAAGTCTAATTCCAGGGCTCTAACCGGCATCCATTTTCACATCAACTAACGGAACTTTGCTGCATGTGATGGGAAAAATTCAAAACCAATCCCTCAACCTTGATGGACAAAATTCACCAAAATCGTTAGAATTTAAAAAAGGACACATTCAAATAAACCACAGTATCACAACATTTAAACACAGGCCTGTAAGGATTTTTGTAGCAATGGGAATAGGGCTGACAGTAAAAAAATTGAGCTGGTTTGAGCCTAGTCCCCTTTGGCAAGTGGACGTGTACTACATATACACTTTGAAAAAGGACACCATTGACATATACCACATAACTAAAGAATAAATGCACACTCCAGGCTGGCTTTACCACTGATTCGGTGTATAGAAGACAGATTTAAGTCTTTCCATCTCACCCTTTTCTTATCCCTGATTAAAGAGCAAAGGCATCACAGTGCCAGTCTTTAAGTGTGCTGGAGGATTTAGGTCCAGACTGTAATGACGTCTGGGTAAATACTGTAAGAATAGACAACCAATGCCTTGGACTTTCTGCGAGGCAAGGTAGGCCTTGTGTTGACAGTTGGAGAAATGTCTAGGATTATTGTCGATCCAGTGTTACATTTCTCCTGTTTACTGCTCTTAGGTATCTGCACACGCATATTGGTGATGGGAAAAAAAGGCTGGCAGAGAGTCCATAACGGAATCCTACTTCAAACTTTGTCTATATTTTTGTCTCCTGAGCAGTTCACTCATTTTTTCCCCAAACCTAAAAAAAACTATCCTGTGTAGTTAACGGTGTGTAAAGCTCTAAATTTTACCATATGAGTGCGCAAGAAACAAGAGACATTAATGCACAACCATGTGCTTCCAGTTTCTGCGACACTGATGTACAGGAGTGTGCACCTCAGTGGTAAAAATTCTTATTCATACAAGTTCCTGATGAAACACATTGAGCAAAAGTATACTACCACCTCACAGCTTACTCTGGGTTCATTTCGGCGACTTGTACCACGTTTATTGCTTAGTAAGGAACCTTGATCTTGCTCATGTTGCGGACTCAAGTTTCTGCCGGGAGCGTCTCTTGTCTAAGTTTCCCTCAGTACCGTGGTATATGGAGATCCCCATCCATCTTGACAGATTATGCAACATTTTCTCAAATCTCCCTGTAAGCCGGGGTAGCTCAGGCTGTCTCTCACACCTCTACTGGTAAACCCGCTGTAGCCCCACTAGGATTTATTCTAAATTTGCGCCGCGTCAAAATTGCTGCCTTGATCCCATGAAATATGCACCTCTCATCCGTAATGCTGTCTAGGTTTTGATGATATGGCGAGCGAGAATGATTAAGCTGGTCGTGACTCTCCGCAATCTCCCTGAACATGAGAAGGGTAGAGTTAAACACATCCATCCTCCCGGGAGCTACAAGCTGCACTTTCCACGAGGAAAAGAGGGAAGCAGGGGGAGCTTTTTAAAACAGGGCTACAGAACACAATAATATGGCATTCTGATTGCCACAACTGTAAAAACTGTCATATACTGTCCACTTATAGAAATAATTCCTGGTCAAATGCTCAAAAGGGGAAAGCAGGGGAGCTTTTTAAAGCAGGGCTACAGAACATTGAGTTTTTTATGGCAATATGGCATTCTGATTGCAACAATTTTAAAATTTGTCAACACATACTGTCCACTTGTAGAAATAATTCCTAGTCAATGCTCAAAGTCTGTACCTCTTTAATTGGTTGCAAACAGACATGCTACATAGAATATATTCTCCATAACCTAGCCTTAATGAAGGTTAAAATGCATACCATATTCAAAAGTAGACCTTAACACATAATCTCCTTGGATCCCAGGCTTATCTGCATTATAATTTAAAGAATGGCATCGTAATACACAATATTGACAAAAAACACTAGCAGGTGCATCTGCAATTGTACCTTCTCCCATTGAGACCTGAGTCATAAATATTCCTCCAAAAGAACATCACTAGCACCCTCGATATGAAAAGAGAACAGCTTTCTGTGGCTTGGTGTTTATGTAAAGTAGACTCAGGGGACAAGGCAGCCAGCTTCTGTGCATGTTATTTACCAGCTAAATTACACTGGGGTCCCCCAGAGGACTGAATTTGATATCACGACATTTGTTCCCTATTTTGCCAAGGGAATTACAGCACATTAACCCTTAATTCCTTCCAAATTAATCTTTCAGCAGGGTCCCAGGGGAGGGGACCCTAGAGCAGAAGCCCCCTCGTGAGACTGAGTCAGGAGCACTCTCACTAATTGAGTGAAAGTGGGGGACAAATTTGTGTTTTAATTAGAAAGTGTTCTATTCTCAGTGGGTAATAGGAAGCATGTGAGAAGTCATAGTTGTGTTTTCACCTATAGTGGGTGATACTGTGACAGGGTTAGGAGGAAGGGGAAAACGGGTGTCGGAATTCATAATGAACACCCATGGAGTTTTCTTCGAAATTCACTGCAGTTTGAGATAATTGTCAACAAAGGAACCAGTAGTGGAAGAATTTGAGCCGAAAAATGAACAAAATAAATATCTGGCTGACTTCGAATTGCAAATGCACTGGGACTGTGTATTGCTTACTTTGAGACTGTGTATAAAATATATAAACAGATTGGACATGTCTTTCTTTTGAAATGAAGAAAAAAATTCCACCATGAGCTCACTGCAATTGCCCAAACCTATTCAGAGCTTTGGCAATATTTTTGGTATTCAAACTAGCGTAACATCCATTGCCATAGTTAAAAAGGCCAATTTCAGAATAAAAAGTGATATAATAAAAACTTGACTTTGAGCATTAACTAATTTCTAGAATTCCATTACTAAATCAACACAAAAAGAGCATACATTGCTATAAATTACAGCCGGTAACAGGAAACTGTTATTTTCTCCCCTGATTAAAGTTGTGACATTACTCTACATCACCATGTAATCTAGTAATATCTTTATGTTTGATTCCATTAACAGTTTTCACATTCTACCTCCCCAGAGAGTACAAAGCAATTTTGTCCTGTTTTTACACTTTACTGCTGAATGTCATATTAAGTTTCAGCCAACTCCTATAAAACTGACATAGGCATAAACAAGTTGATTACTTGTTTTCTAAAATTTGCCTGTTCCAGATATTCTTTTAAGTTTATGAAAAAAAAAGCACAATACAGTATTATAGGAACGATGAATCACAGTGCTAAGTGTCAGATGTATGGGTGACTTACTATGAATTCTATGAGTGACATTTAAGCTTTAATACCAACAGAAACTGTTCTCATAGTCACAAATTCCTTCTTAAAATACCATTACAGCTATTGACATCACGACCCTCTGAAATTGCATAAGCTTACAGCTGTCAAAGGAAATACTTCAACACAAAATACCAGGAGATTGCCCAATTGTTGTCTGATACAATTGTAAAGATGAACAGAGAAGCCAACTAAACATAACTGGATAAATACAGGAAATAGAAAATACCTGAGACTAAGAACACATTTGAACCTTTCTTTTTTTGTGATCTGGGTCACATAATTTATGTCAGAGCTTGCGTTAATGAAATTATCAAGCTAGCATGCCTCAGCACTAAATCACAAGAAACAAGATGGCTCTTTGATGTAATGAATACAAAATTTCACTAATGAAGACCAAGATGTTGATGGAAATTAAATGGAACATTACACCTGACAGTACATGTAATTACATACCTGCTGTATGCTTACCTGCTGTCAACATCGCATGGTTGGTAAGACCCCC
Organism: Asymmetron lucayanum; assembly: GCA_001663935.1. Classification (NCBI taxonomy): domain Eukaryota; kingdom Metazoa; phylum Chordata; class Leptocardii; order Amphioxiformes; family Branchiostomatidae; genus Asymmetron; species Asymmetron lucayanum. Next base: position 8,507 of record LZCU01080606.1, on the reverse strand, counting down.
TTTCCACTGAACGGCAACTGCCGAGAGACCTAAACAGAACTTGTCTGAATTTGAATCTTTTAACTGCAATTATGGTCGTCGATGTAAAAGTATGCTTGGACAGAAAACAAAACACAGAAAATGTCAAAAATTTGTTCTTCATGAATGAAATTCATTTGACCTTTTATGAAATTTTTGGGTCACTCAGCAATTGTCGTCTCTCTGGAAAGGTGGTGTTACAGAAACAAACAGAGAAGAAGATATACTAGATGAGCATGCACTGTAAGTTTGTGATATGCCATGGAGAGATTCAGGATATGGCACAGTTCTTCCCTTATGGTGCACACTGGCCTGTGTTCAGCTATCAGCGTAGCATAAACAACACAGAACTCATCTATAATCAACACAGCATGTAACTGCTCAGCATCGATCTCAGATTCCTTTAGCCTGTAAACTCCAAAGTGCTAATGGCATCTGAAGGGGTTGGCTCCTTTCTTCAGGCTTATCACGTATCAAGTCTACCCTGAAATTTTATCCGCATGAAAGGGAGACAGTTCTTCACCAAACCTCCACCGGCTAATATCATCTGCGAGAAATTAATTAAATCGAAAACGGAATCAATTTGGGGCGGATTTGGTTGGTTGAAAGCTCAAGGATATGCTGTTTTATCGGACTGAATATCGGGCAGTGCATAGATTGTCCGGTGTCAACCTCCCCTGCCAGGCGGGATAATGCCGGACCAGATAGGGGTCAAGGGTCGTCGGCGGGGTGCGAATTGGTTGCTGATCCGGACAGGAAGAGTGCAGGCAGGCATTATGGGGGAACAGAGCCCCGGTTAGTCACGGCTCCCGTACTGTTACAAACGCATTCAGGGGAACAATGGCAGAGCTCCACGGTGGATAATTGTGGCAAAAACGTCCCTTCCTCCCGCTTCCCCTGCACTCATTCAGACATAAATTTACAGGAGGAACAAGCGCGGCGAGCACTTACCGTTCACGCCGACCAGGAGAGGACGAAAGTGCAGCAGCACTCGGGACGGTAATATCTGGAGGAGTGTGCAGCGGAGGGGCTTCCAACAGCCTACAAGCAGCACACTCAAACACTGGAGGGGAAGCTGAGTATTGTGTAGAGAGCTTTGCTGAGATGTGTGTACAATGCAGCCTTCATTCACAACAACAGTCAAGTGGCCTCTCCATCTGGCTTATGGGCATCCATGGGTGACTGAACAAAAATTCACTCCAATACCACTCAGTTGCCAGGGATGCCAATAAACCAAACATTACACAGGTATTCTGTGCACTTTGTGTTTAGGTGTGTAATTGTCAACCAGTATATTCTGTCTGGGTGAGTGTAGTAACATGCGTGTTGTGGTGAGAACAAGTGCATGCAGGTCGAAAAAGTACTCACCCGGTCGTCCTCACTTTCACTGTCACACTGTAGAAACACAAGACATGAATATTCATGAGCTGGGAATGCTGGGATGCATGCTAATGAGCAGGAAACATCCATGACATTGTAAACCACAAGGGGACTCATGGGCCAGTCCAGATCAATCAATCATTTCCATCATCTATACATCTCATTTAGACACAAATCATACCAGACAATATACAGTTACGACAAAAAAGGCTCAAAATTATACAATCATGCTACACTAAGCAAGTTTTGACAAGAAAGAAAGACATAAAATTCACAGATCAATGTCTACAATACTACAAGTTGTGATGGCTGGGATACCTTAAGCACAACTAGTTTTCTAAAGAAATACGAGCCAGAACTAGCAGTAAGAAACAGTATTCTTCATTACACTGGCCTGCATCAATACTCGTTTGCCATTTCATAGACTATTTGGCAGCGAGAATTACTGTAATCGGGTTGGATGGATGCTGGTCGACTCACACTGCATTTCAATTATGCGGGCTAATGTGGGCCTATTTCCCATGTCAGAGCAGATATCGGGCATTAAGGCAAAGTGAGACGGACAGAGTGGAAGTAACTGGACAGAACAAGGATACAGGGGAAAGGGAACAGCTGTTGGCTTCTGAAATCATTTCCAAGGAACGGATTATAAATCTTCATGTAGGAGTAAAAACCTTTTGTAGCCCAAGACTTAGTGATCATTTCCTTAAAGCGTGTGTCATTTACAAGGAGCTATGTAATATTCTAAGCACTGTTTTCATCTATGGGTAATCTATATTTTGGCTTCTTTATCTCAATATGCTGAGAGGGCATGCAAAATAGAATCAATACCAGCAATATATCATAATAATCAACATCAATTATCATAATAAATGAGGCAAATCTACAGTAATAGGAGGAAATTTAAAAGAATATTTGTTTTCCAGACAATACTTTATTTTTCTTGGTATAAAAATCAAGACATGTCCTACAAGATCTTTTTCTACAAAATTAGATTTTCTTTAACATAGTAAGTTTTACCTAGTAAAACTTGACTTTTTTAACATAATAAGTTTCTACCTACAACAGAATATCTGCCATATCCATTCATTTTAAACTGTTTTCAGGATGGATGATGCTAAACAAGGCATAAAGACTGATAAGCTGTGATAAATGTAGGTATGTTTTCTGTCAAGTGGTTGTGAATATTTTCCACCTTTATGTTACCAAGTGATAGGACACTTTGCCCTGGGCCTTGTAGATGCAGAAAGATTTGAAGAGGACGTAAATACATTATTTCATTACAGTCCTCATTTTTTACCCATACAGATAAATAATTCTAGCCAGGGGATATGGTGGGAAAGTTTGTTAATACCTTTCTTGGAGTGGAATCATTTGTCACTGAGTAGGACAAGATTACAATTAAAACTACATGACTAGTTCTTTAGAAAACCTTGTCGTATGCGTTATTACAGGAGATAAACTATTTGTATGTTCTGGCAAATTGCTGCAAAGACAAGTTAGTAGTGATAAAAAAGACAGATTATATTGTTTATAGTAACAATATGGAATCTCTTTAGAATGTACAGATGTCTATAGAGTGGCAAAATGCAGAATATGAGACACACTTATCACCACTTTCTCTTTTATCTCCCTTCCTGATAAGAGCATGTCCCCATAGGCCTGCCCCTGGGTCACCTCACTCCATACCTCCCCTTATCAGCAGGGAAAGATAAGCAGTTGCTTAGGGGTCTTAGCCCATCAAGCTATGACCAGAATTGGGTGAGAGACTTGCTCTGATCAAAGCTTTCGGAAGGTTGAGCAGATCACACAATGTTTACTGTATGGTCTTCAGGGAGAAGTGGAACATGATACTTTATATAACTTAATGAGCCTTTTTAGCATGTCTACCATAAAGTGTGTTAAGATTGTTGACTACCACTGTAGCACTTCTTCCATACCTTGCTCCTACAGGGTACAGAGAGTAGACAAGTTGGAAGCTTGGATCCACTACTGCAAAAAGTGGGTCAAGGATACATCATCATATTTTCTTCCATTTCAAAGCATTGGAAATGTCACCTTGGGGAGTTATTCCCCTCTTTGGGGAGATATCCCCCCTCATTAGACAAAGGGAAATACTGATAAACTGTAAAACGTGTCAAAGACTACACTTGTGGTAAGTGTGACAAGGACTGCCATCCAAGGACTGGTCTCTAAACAAACCATACAAACAACAAGGACTGGTGCATTTTATCCTCTCATGAGATGGATGGAAGCTAGTCATGAACATAATCAGTTAGACCAAAATGCTTAAAGCTTTGAATCAAAGGATCGTTAAAACATGTGCCCCCATCCTGACTGTTTGAAAAGATTTCAACAAATAAAAAAGATATTTCAGTCCATGCAAACAAGTTCATAAGACTTGATGAAAGATTACAGATGTATCACTGATTGTATCTATATGTTAAAAAAAATTAATCAAAAGGTTTCCTTTAACCGATGCAGTTTGTGAAGTTGCCCAAGAGCATAGTCCATGGGCTACCAAGGTCCATTAGGAAACTGGACACTGACTTAAACACTTGCTGTCTGAGGTTTTCAGCAAGTTTAGTCTGAGGATGTCATACCTGTGGAACAATAGACACTCTCAAGGGACCAACGATTTAAATCTGTTCTTGTTATGGCTACCAGAAAGGTCATTGAGGAATACTTGAACTTAAAAACCTCCAAGACTTGGTGCAAAAAAATGTACAAAGACTGGCAATCCAGTCTTCAACAGTTGAAGAGAGGAACTGTTCATATTTTTCCTGTCATGCTTTAAGTTCAGTAGAAGAAAATTTAACTTAGATACTTATTAACTGCTATTTACTTTCTACCACTTTTCTCAATCATGCACATATTCTTGAGTATAGTTACAAATATTAAGTTGGGCACTTCATTACTATTTCTGTCTTTCCACCTTTCTCAGTTTTACAGCCCGCTATCCACAGCAAGTTCAATATGATTCATGGCTCTAGTTTCCTACATGTTGGCACTGTAAATATATGGTCCCTCCGAGTACAGTTACAAATTTGAAGTTGGGCTCTTAATTACTATTACCTTCTCACCACCTTTCCCAGTTCTACAGCCAGCTATCCACAGCAAGTTCAATATGATTCATGGCTCTAGTGTCCTACTTGTTGGCACCGTGAACACACAGTCCCTCCTATATCCATCAACATGCCTCTCACGCCCTCCCCACCTCGGGGAAGAAATCAGCGGGACATGCCGCTGACCCAAGGAGCCCCCGAAACTCTCCGAACACAGCCGGAATTAGTTTGCGCTGATGGAATTGACCCAGGACAATGGCTAATGGCTCGTAGCTGTCAGGAACGTCCCATCACGGCGACCGCTCCGCTACAAGGAACAGCCCCGCTGAAGGATGTTCAATCTACATTACAAGATACGGGAGGTAATGGTGAGGGATAGGGCAGGAAGAGGAAGATATCTGTCTCCTTATTATGAAGGAAGCTGGCTTCATGCTACAACGACAGCTAATCAGTCAGTTGTCAGAAATCTGTAGATGCTACAAAAGATACCAGAGGGAGCTAATAGAGGTTGGAACTGGAGACATACACCAATGAAAATCCATATCTCAGAATCAACCTTGGAGTACAGACATACCTCACCTGCACATAAATTGTAGAAAATACATCATGAACACAAAGTAAACAGATAGAAAATCCAAAATGACAACATTTTCTACTCTGTTCTTAGTGACAACATGAAATAATACCATACTACTACTTTGTTGGATGTGAACAATAGCCATTCCCATCAGAGTCCCAGGGTCAGTGTCTCCACTTGCCATGCTCCCATGACAATTCCTTGCTTGGCGACTCTTCTAGGCATAATGGCACCAGGCAAAGGAACACAAAGCTAATGGCTGCCATCAAAGGCTAAAGGTCATCGCTATGGGAATCAGCCAGTGTCAGAGGGGCACCAAATAAGGTGATAGATGGGGGAGGTCAAAGAGGGGTCATCTTTCCACCTGCTGACAGTGTTGATAGGCCAGGGTTGGGATGGCAATTGGGCAGCACCATCTCAGAAATGCCAGGGTTGGTGGGGGGCTAAGGAGGGCTTCTTCTGAGCTCTAGCCTCTAGGGTGGTGGGAGGCTGGGGAGGACTAGGGTTGGTGGGAGGCTGGGGAGGACTAGGGTTGGTGGGAGGCTGGGGAGGACTTCTGAGCTCTAGGATTGGTGGGAGGCTGGGGAGGACTTCTGAGCTGTAGGGTTGGCGGGAGGCTGGGGAGGACTTCTTCTGAGCTCTGGGGTTGGTGGGAGGCTGGGGAGGACTTCTTCTGAGCTCTAGGATTGGTGGGAGG
>LZCU01080427.1:7803-21844 GCA_001663935.1 Asymmetron lucayanum | reverse complement strand
TTGAAAGTTTATCTGTGTTGGTAAACATCATTATGAAACAAATTTTAAACTTTAACTTCCAACACAAAGAGAGTTTGGTCTTACCCAAATTTTTGACTGGTCAGCTCCAATCATTATCAGGGAATGATCTTGATAAAGATTGGAGCTGACCAGTCAAAACTTTGGGTTAGACCAAACTTTCCTTGTGTTGGACGTTATAGTTTAAAAATTTGTTTCCTAAAAAAACATTAGTCTCTCGTAGATGTAACTGAAATCTAAGACAATTGGTCAAAGCACTGGGTTAACATCATGTCATGTATATTGTCAGTGTTATAGAAGGGCAGTTTTTACAGGGAGGGCTTGTTTAACCCTTAAACGTGCTCAAGGCCGAAGATGGTTGCAGCCCCATCCAGCATGTCCAGACGGTGTTCTTCTCAACCACTTTTGGTTATGTTCAGATGTGCCATACAGTGAAGTAACATGAAACAACCCTACTCGAGTACTCAGGGCAGTTAACTCCTGCATCAAATTGTTCACCTACATGTAATACTTAAGCCAAGTTTTAGTAATTGTAACTGTTCAGTTCTCAAACTATAACTTGTGGGTAACTAATACATTAAACCTTGGAACTTAAAGAGTGTAAATGATACTTTACAAAATGATTCATTGCAGATATGCCCTGTAGATAATACCATAATTTCCAAAATCATTGCATGCATCATTTTTGGGGCATTACAACAACAAACATGTCTATTATTTTAGTTGTGCATTACACAATGTCACATAGTTTGTTATCTACATGTTATACCCTTGCATGGACAAGTAGAGCTTTACACACTATCTCAAAAGATAAAGTGCCTTCCTGCTGTCTGAGTCACCATTCCTGCAATTCCAGACAAACTAATGTTTACGTAACCTCAACACCCACAGTTCACAGGCACCTTTCAACAGATGTCATGATACGGCTATTAATAATATTGTTCAATCAAGGGAATTTTTGAAGTCCTAAATTTCAGAACAAACATTACTTTCTACAACAGGATAAATTTTTGGAGGAAAAAATACAATTTTTTTACAGGAAAAAATATACATGTAGCCACTAACAAGAAATTGTTATGGCTATTAATTGAGTTAATGTGCAGTTTCCATTACCTGCTGTACGTATAAAACTACAGTCAGTTTCATATTAGTGTTGCAATTTTACCTCATAAATTGCCTCTTAGCCTTTCAGTGACCTTCCAATGGCAGTTTCAATACCATTGGGAAGTACTATAACTGGACAGGGGTGTCCGAAAGGATACAAAATTCTTTATTACAACATGGTGTCTATTAGAAATATTCACCACATAGACTATAATAATGCATGTAACTATCCATACAAAAGTTTCCTGCTCTCATACCAAATGTGACAGGTAATATTTGTAACTTTGATGGCTAAATCAAATTTAATGCATTAATGGACTGATCCAACAGACGTGCTGTCAATCAAGGTTGTTTTCAATAACTCATGAGTGGAGAGTGCAGTCCGATAGCATTTTGCATTTGGAATTTTGTAGCAGGCATTAATTGTCTAAGTAGTCAAAATTTTTCTTGGGTCACCCCATCTCCATCTTAAAAGTTTATGATTTGTAATGTTGTGTCCTTCTGTTAATTGTTCCCAAAAAGGCTAAAGAAAGAAACAGAGATATTTGCAAGCAGCAGCAATGCAAGGAAGATATCTGGCCAGCACAGAAAAAAGGAGCTTCTAAATCTGCCTGAAAAACCATAAGCAAGCTTCTTTTATATCCAACATAAAAATTGCATAATAATATATAGCACAGTTTATAATATAATAAATGAAGAAGAAAAAACAGAAAAATATTCATATTTCATATTTGAAGCTCTCAGTGACAGATCTGATTGAAACTGTTTTTGAGAGGTGTGGCGAATTCTTCAACATGGTCGAGTATATTAGGTACTCCTTAACCCTTAACACCCCAAGAGGTAATCCTGACATAATAACCAATATAAATTGGGCGGCCAAAAGGTTACCTTAGAGTGCTTAGGGTTAAAGAATACAACATCAAAACTAGTTTGCATAAATCAACAGAAATCATCAACACAATAACTTATAAAGCAAGGACTCTAGTCTCTACCCCTGACCTTGTGATCTGTAAGGCTGATTGCTAGCCACTACACCACTGCACACTTTTTGACATGTAACAAGATTAAAAGAACTACCCAACATGCATCTTAACACCAGCTACATACACTGCCACATAACACAACATCACACTATGCACACCTTGGCCACACTAATTTAATATGTTGGTTCTTGGATATTTTAAAATAAAAACAAGACAAAAGAAAAAGATGAAAAATTAATAGAAAGCAAGATTATAGAGCAAAACATCTGACAAAATATTCATTCACTGCCTAAAACTGTAGATGATATAGATTTTCTCCTGAAGTTCTATTTTTAATAATGTTCTTCCAGTTTAACATAAATTAAAAACATCCAAAAACCAAGAAAATAAATTATTGTGGCCCTATACAAGACAAGCTAGGAGAAAATTGCAGCTGAAGGTCAAATGTTAGAGCCATAGTGCAAAAGCAGGTGCAGCTGAACAGGTGCAAACAGGTGCAAAAAGAATTCCCCAGGGGTGTAATCGTAGAATAAGGACTAATGCATTAAACATTTTGGTGAACTGGTCTTCAAATTCATCTCTCCCATATCTGTTTGAAATTAGACAGCAGCTATTGCAAATTAAAGCATATTTCAGGAAATAAGAAAAAATCATATTGAGACATTTTTGAAGAGTAAAAAGGCTCCATCTCTAAGATTGGATAAGAATCTGATATGATTAACCCCACATTACGTAGATGAAAAAAAAAACATGAAGACAGTTTAACCTTCACCCTGCAGACATTGATTGTAACTATTACAGATCTGGGACATGGATGCTACCATAGCAGGGAGAAGGTTAAAGGGACCGTGTTATTTTCATTAATTACACCTACACACGTCTATTTGCACACTTGGTGTTAGACACACAAGACATGAACTTAAAACACACCAGGAGACTCGACCGATGGCAGGCCATTAACTTGCTTAAGTCCACTACTTGAACGTCGCTCAAGAGACGGCGAACCTTCGCTTTTTCCTGTCAGTTCAAGAGAAGGAGAGGAAATACATAGCAGGTGTGACTTTTAAAGCTACGTACTTTAATTATTGATCAATTCATACAATACTGTACACACCACTTGAAGCAAAGGTTAATAATAGACTGAGAAATTTTACTTCAAATGTTATCTCATAAAAGTCATGTTGGTTACTAATTAGGAAAGGAAATAAAGGCAATGGGCATGAAATGTACCGTACACCCCAAAGGTATGTACCCTATCCGCTATGACACACTTGGAGCAGTTAACGCTCCTATGTTAACTTAACTAAGTGTGTCAACATATAACTAAGCATGAAGCATTCGCAATATACACACTGTACCTGTGAATTTTCCATATGTAACAATTTAGACTAGCATACATGCCTATTGGATGTTTTCAGTAATCTGTATCATTTCATGTTTCAAGATACAAAACAATTTACAATCATTATGTATGGACTACAATATGCCATTCTGTGTTCAAGTCTTCCAGATTATACCTGTTTAGAAAGTTTATCTAATGTCATTCCCACAGAACTCATTGTTTTCTACTACCACTTTTCATATTGATTCTAGATGCATTTTGTATATATCAGTAACAGGTTTTACATAAAAATGAATCATGGTAAAGTCATACATTATATAGTTTACTACATCATCATATCAAAAATTTATGTATTTCCAGTACAGTACAATATATATAAGTTTGAAAACAGAATGTACATGAAAACAAATAGGATCAAACATGATCATTTCATAATCTCAAATTAGTAAAAGAATTAACTTACCGCTGTCGTTTCCACCGTTGGACGCCCCCGGACTGGGGTCTGTTTCATCAGGCATGGCTCAGTCTCTGTCTCTGTTTTCGATGCAACCGATTACATCCAATTATAATGTCCTCCTTCGCTGTTCCTTTCGCATATAATGCCTCCCTTAAGCACTGTTCAAAAGACACCTGGGTATAAAGAAAAAGAAACAATATTTAACGTCATTTTCATTTGAAATTCAAGAAAAAACTCTGAGAGTGCAATTACATGTACCTTTGCATTAAGTATAGAGAACAATTGTAGATATCATTGCCATTGATCAGTGTGTATCCTGACACCCAAGCCTAAAAATCATCCTTCTTTTTTGGTTTTGGGGACCTGTGGGAGTATTAATTAACGGCTACAGGCTAAATAGAATTAAGTCCACAATAATTATTTCTGTCTAGGTCAGACATAAATATTTGATAAGAATCCAAACTGATTTCAAAAAGTTGACTTATGGCTCTTATATTAGGAAGTATAATTACGTTACAGTTCAATGTATAATCTCTGTCTAGGCTAAACATCTCAGATTACCTGCTAATAATAAAAATGATTAAGAAGGATTCTAAGTGTCTGCCAGCAAACAAGAAGCACCAACAAGAAACAGTTTGCCAATATTCCACATTCAACAGGCGTATTCATGATCATCATGCCTTGCTTGTTCTGTTCAACTGCACACTTTAATATGTAAACTTTTAGGCGGGAATGTTTGCCTACTGAAGAAAAGACCCCACCTGGACATACAGATATCTTTAATATCTGTGCTGTTGCCGAGTAACCAATTCAAAGTCAGACTTGCAAAGTTGTTTTTGGACAGAATTCTACTTGGCAAGGATTTTTTTCTGGTTTTATTCAGATCTAAATCGAGAAATGTACAATGTCATAATTAATCAGTCACTCCTCCTGAAGGTGGGAAAATTTGCTTAATTATACTGGTATCCTATAACATGTACACATGAACAAAATATAGAAGAGAAAAATGCTACCTCAGAACATTTGCATTATTGCAAAATTTTACAAAATTAGTAATACGGTTAAGGTAACAAGTAAAATTTTCTCAAAAAAGGTTATTGCACAGCCATTGAATATGAAAAATGCACAGCAAATCTGAATCTAAATTTAGTGATAATGATTAATAATAAAAAAAAACACAAAAATTTGAATACTGACAATACTTGCAGCACCGCACTTAAACCTTCCACATTGCATCCAAGTAAACCCAGAAGTGTTTGAATTCCATGTTTGATATGGTTGTGTGATCAATAGCATGTTATGCATTTCTTGGATCAAAGTACATTGTACAGAAATGCCAAACATGTACGTAGTCAGGTGAAAGCCCCATAGCAATATTCATAAGACATTGCAATAATATAAACAACTTCAATTGGATTCTGGTTTTCAAGTCCCCTTATATCGCCTCAGGTCCTTAGCAACGCCTAACTACAAGTACGTCGTGAGTTTGAACCTAAAACTCATGGAAATTCCAGGGAATAACTCTGCGTAACGACAGTGTTTTAAGGGCTTACAATGTGACAACACAATCTTCCAGGGAACATTTTTGGACTGGTGCTGTGGCTCTCCTAGGATAACATCTCAGTCGTTTTGTAGACCCAACATTTTAACTGTATAATTCCTTTAATCCCAATGTGGATGGAGTATAGTCTTCAAGAAGATCCCAGACAGCAAGAATGTTATACTACCGTATATAGTAACGTTTCTGACAGCTATATCTGACAGCTGCATAGAAAGCACACTGGCTGTAAAATATTGGATGTGCTTGCAAAGTAAGTATCATTATGACATTGTATTGAACATTAACTTGTTTTTAATTAGTTTGCAATGTGATTCAGAATGTGGGCATTCTGTTTCTGTGCTATTCTTAATCTCCAAACAGATTATAAAACAGAAAATTACGCTTGGGCTTGTTTTGCACAGCTGCACAGTGCTTTATAATTACTGTATGTCTTTCTGGAGGTGTGTGCTTTTATGTCAAATTGTGCCACAGGCCTCTTCACAATAACTTGAAAATTGGACTTGTGTGTAATGTGTTAAAATGATTACATTTATTAGGTTGATGTCTCTGTTTGGTGGTAGATATATCATAAGTCTGCCCAAAAAATCTTCAGAATATTAAAAAAATGCTGCAAAATGTGTAAAAAAAATCCAGGCCCCTACACTTTAACTTTGAGATGATGTTATTCTGACAAATGTAAAAAAAAAATGTAAAAAAAAATGTAACAATATATCAATCACAACATTAATATATTCGAATTCCACTCTCCTTCTATTTCTCCATTCTATCAATCTTTAGACTGAAAAAAATTCTTGTCCAGCGAGACTGTTGACATTTTTAATCAAATTTGCAGAACCCAAAACACTTAACTGTTTTGTTAAAATCTCAGTTAGTAAAGGAACAGGTAAGACTGTATTTACAGTCAACTGAAATTGAAAACTTATGAAACTAGAGTACTGTAACTAACTAAGTACATTTTTTTGTGTCTGGACAATTCTTACTCCAGCAAGTCTTGCCAATAGACTGATCAGAACAGAAGAAAATTTAATTGCCTACTTTTGAATCTTGTCATCATATTGCTGTAAGCCATGTACATGTCCGGATCCTCAGCCTCCAACTTCCAAGTTCTGACGCTTGGCAACATCTATTTTCTGGTACGTTGCAAGGGGTGTTTTTGAGAAAAGACTGCAAGGCATTGGCAACATTTTTTGCCCACAACTGACATGAAATTTTGAACTTTTTGTCATGTTTACAAGTAAAAACATTCCATGTTTTACCTGGTGCCCCTTAAAGCAAACAAAAAGGTTTATATAACTGTGCAGACTGTAGTCTACTAATTGGGACAAAAAGGGGGTGTGCCACTCTCAGTTCAGGGGGAGGCCTAGGGCAATGTTTCTATCCACATGACACATGTTAAGCAATTACTGTTTTATTGGAGGACTGCTTATGAAACTCCCTTAAACTTTTGAGGACTACTACACTTTACTCTCAACACTGGTAAAACCATACTAGTCAGTCTCATTTATTCCTATTGCCCTAGTTAGTACAATAGTCTACCTGGCCCCAGATCTCTAGAGATTACTGGCTTGATGTAGGTTAAACCTTATGTAACTGAAGACAACAAGAACAGTTACAACAACAAGAAAAGTTTTAAGTCTATACCACTCGATGCAAAGTGCAATAAGTGTACATGTATGTGGGGTATCATTTTGCCCAAGTTTAGGTTACCGTAGTTACTACATGATCCCTTTTCAACGATCCCCCCCACTTGGCAACTGTCAGAAAAGAGCTCACTTGCCGACAGCGAATATGCTGGTGACAACCCAGACAGGAGACCCTTTACAAACAACGAACAATGTGACACCACTTTCCACATGAGCTACAAGGAGAAAAACATATAGCATGAGTCTTTGTAAATTACCTCCACAATGTCAAGATCAAGGTAGACTGTAGCTGCAGCCGCAGCCATGACATACCATATGTGCACCTGGCACGGCTGTAACACCAGTGAAGTGGAACTACACATGACATGACTAGACAGAAATTTGTTCCCAAAATACCTGTTGCGCTTGATCAGGTGCATAAAAAGGATACTTACAAATACAGCAGGTGTCTCCCGTCTGTAAATTTCAGTCCACGGTCACAGTGCAACGTTTTTACTAGGTCCTAACGACAACGACACAAGGCTATTTACCTAAGCACCCTACCTAGTCACTCTCTTTGTTTGAAAGGTTCACCACAGGGCAACTACCTGTGATATCTTGGTCACATGACAAAGAGACGGCCTCTGATTGGTCACAGCACTTTTTGAGTGAATGGTGGATGTCAGATGACCCCAGCTTACGCAATCACTTCAGTGGAGAAGGCCTTATATGGTTATGCAAAGGAAAATGAAGCAATACCCCAAGATAGGTCTTACTAGCTGCATGTTGTGTCTATTGAGATTTCAATGAACTCTAAACAGGATGTGAGGTTGTTTAGTTAGGATAATCATTTTATTAAAACTGGAAATGAAGTCATACAGCAATTTTGCAAGTGCAGGTTAAGGTTTCTGACAGGCATGCTGTTTTTGACCCCTCCAACACAGTCAAACTGCCACTAAACTGCACAGAAGCTCATTGACATTTCAAACAATAAATAGAGCTTTTGCATAAACAGTAATACCTGCAACAAACATGCAAATATACTTCAACTGAATTTCAACATTGACATTGAGTTTTTCTATGTTTTTCAGCCAGGTAAAGTTTTCATGTTGTCCAATAAAATTGCTGAATGGTAAGATAAGATTCTGTGACAATTATTTTTTTCTTCCTTTTTTTTAGATATGATGGAAAATGAAGAAGGCAACTCTGAGAAAAAATTGATTGACATTGTCTTAATTACTACCAGGTTCTGATTTCATTACTTCCATATCTTGCAGAGTTCTTGTTCCTCATAATATTCATTAAGCAAACCAATAAAATTCTCACACGTATATGTAAGTACCAAGGCAACCAATGATGTCATGGCCAACAGAAGTCATTGACCCCGGGCCTTTTGAACACTATGATGAGGTCACGTGAGTTCAAATGGCCCAAACGATAAGACACAGTAAATACTTCCTGTATATAATTGCCATTACTCATTCCTGAGGTAACCGCAAAAAGTAGGAGATGACTATAATTACACTCTCCCTTTCCAGTAAGGTCAGTTGAGGGCAACGACCTGTAGGTTGCTACAAGGTTATCTGTCTGGTGGCCTGACTAATTAGCATAATTTGACAGTCTTGCATAATAGATCTAGACCTATCCCGGTTGTCCATTAAAACTCAAAATCAACCAATAAAACGTTGACTGCAAGTTGGTCCAATTTTTGCATCTCTGCATTTTTGTTTCGTGTATCTACATTTGACCAAGGCGGGGAGGGGGGCAACGGTTGTCCACTGTCAATGATCAATGTGGAATAAAAGGAAAATCCATAAAATTATTCAAATAAAGAAAGACGACACTGATGGCAAAAGCCCTCCTCTCTGCTTGAATGGTACAGTCCTATCCAAAGAACTTAAAAATGCAGCTGTGGGATTGCTTAAAGGCACCCAAAGCAACTTGAGGCTGGTGTAACTGGAAAAAATTGAATAAGGAAATCTGTATGATAATGACATCTACTGCCTCCTATCAGCACATTTAGGGGATTAGTGGCCCGAGAATTAACTTTTTAAAATCTAGTTCTACTGGCGTACTCAAATCACTTTGGGCTCCTTTAAGACCTTTGCATCCTGTCAGTGACTCAGTTTCCTCAATGCTGGAATGATGCCATTTCCCAAACCTCACAAAATATTACTTATTTGAAAGGTTGATAATGATCGCAATGAATTGATTACACTACCAGACTGAAATATTACTATTCATACATAATGTTACAGTGTGCAATATTTTTATACACTGGTTGCACCTGTTCAAGGAGGCGCATGCCATCGTCTGCCCAGACAGAGGGCGGTCGATGATGGTTGCACAGTAGGTAACCTGGTCTAAAACCTAGGTTGCCCACCAATACTGTGGGTAACTTGCCCCTTTATCAAGTTTACAATTTCCTTGAATCACATCTGCAACCTTTTAAATCATTAAATGCATAAGTAGGGGTTGAAATTGGGGGACATAAATACTATCAGTGTTGATTTGATATAAATAAATAAATAAATAAAATAAAATAAACTTCAAAAGGTCCATGCCTAAATAAAATGACTGAATAAAAATCCAGCTACATCAGGGAGAAGCTCAGTAGTGAAATGAACTTATGAAGTTGAATTGCCACTCACTATTTAAAATGAGTTGCCCTGTGTGCAAGTGGGCAAGTCGGTATTTTGTACGCTGTCATAGGGTCAATGTATGACAGTCATACCCACTAGCACCTGTTTATTAATGAAACCATTATTAAAATTGGGAGGCCCACCTGTTGTATGGAATGCCCTCAGGAAGTCATTTGTTACTTTAAATCCTGTCAGACCCAGAGTGCAGCCAGAGTTCGTGTCACTGAGTCACCCACTTTGGCATGAGACTTTTGAGAGGTTATCAAAAGGTCAAACTATACGTTACAAATTACATGGAAACAGAGTCATTTTAAAATCACTCAAGTTGAATCAAAAAAGAATTGTAAGATTCACGGCTGAAATGGTAGCTGTAGCTATATAGGTCCCTTTTTGGTCATTCCAAATTTTGTACTTTAGTTTACAGTCATTTTGCAATTTGCTAAAAAATGTCCTGTTAAAATTCAACATACTGATCCCACCGCCCACCTTGGTCAAAATGTAAAAATACAAACAAAACGGTACGAAATACAAAAATCTAACCAAGATGCAGCTGCCAATTATTTTGAATTTTGATGATCAGCCGTGATTGGTCAAATCGTCTATTAATAATTATGTCAATCTCCAAGAAGATGAGTTGTTGAAGCTCCCTTGGCATAGAGTTAACATTTCTTCTGCCCTCTTTTTTGTAGTTTAGTTATAAACCCTTGATATCGTTAACCAGAGTGTATTGATCTTCACTTAGGAGGAAGCTTAGAACAAGGTTTCCTCAAGTTCTATATATATATTATATAGCTATAGGCAGATGTTAAGACTCTAGATCTGATTCTTAAGGTGTTGCTGAGGGAGCCATATTCAATTGTTGCCATGAACACCTTGAAGTTCACGTTTTAAAAAATTAGGTCTGCTGAACATCCTGAGTAGAATATCCCAAACAATCTTCTTAATAATAGTTAACTCTGTAAGATGTTATCTCAAAATTATTCTTCATAAGACAAACTGCTGAACATTATCTTCAAGAAATCATTCCTTCCCAATTATCCTATGAATAATAGAAGCCAAATGGCTACTAAAGAAACAACAACCAGATAAGTCAATATCAGTAGCTCTCCTTTCAGATCAAATTCACTTGCTGTTAGATATTGTGTCATCAAAGTGACGTCACTGCTCCACTCAAGTAACATACAATGTTTGCTATGGACTCAGGTGGTTGCATGTGCCCTATATGTGTCATGCACTAGCAGTACCTACAAAAGGAGCTCGAGGTAGAACTAGAGTGGCTCATAATTCTTGAAAAGGAGCTTTTTAGGGAAGGCAAACACAGTACACTTTGGCAAGAAAACAAGCTTAAGTTGAAAAGACAACCCAAATTGATGAGAATAAAATAAATGTAGCAATCTCTTTACCTTTAAGCTCATCCATGTTTTGCTCTACTGAATAATTTCTCATCTCCATCTCCATTTTCTGTCACAGGTACTGGACTGTTGAATTAAAGAGGCATTTTGGTGCAGTGCACTTGGACCAATCGAATTGTCACATCAGCTTAATCGTCATAATCTAATTAACTACAAACCCCCTTCAGTACTATCTAATACTGACACACTAATATCCAAAAGGACCGAGGACATGTAATCATGTGTGCCATGGAAAATTAGATAGACAGATAGACAATCAGGATAAAACTAATGAACAATGAACAAAAATGTTGGCTTGCACATTTTAACCATATGTCTTGCTTGTTGCATTTAATTTAGTCTGTTATAATTACGGTATGTCTATCAACTATTATTCAATTTCTTAGTTTTCCAATGCCTTTCATTAACATTTGAAAAAAAACACCCTCACACGTACAGTGTACCATTCAGCAACAGCTATAAGTTGGACAATTAGAAAACATTTTCCATAGACGAAAAACACTTCGGAATCCCTTGTAATAGAAAATTAAAGATTTACTAAAGAAAACTTGAACTGTTGAGACAAATGTTTTGCAAGGTAATTCATGCAAATTTATAAATTCGATATTTATTGCTTGAAATGTAAATGTAGCAGCTCATAACTATGTAGTATAATTAGTGACAATTAATGCGGGGGTCTCGTCTTTAGCTGCTATTTATATCTTTACTCCTTAAAAAAAAACCATCCAAGAACCAATATGTTGTATTAGTCCTGCCTTATTATGACTGATGATACATCATTCCTTTCAGCTCATCTTAAATAATTCATCTCCCTACTAGCGTCAGAGACTAGTCTGCATACAAGTCCATCAGCTTATGAAAGTATATTAAAGTGCAAAGCCCAGTAGAACGTTGACCCCACAGCTATTGTCAGCCGATATCTCCTAGGTGATATCACGCATGGCTTCTTCAGTTACCTGTGTGTGAATGGATGTACCTGGTTGACACAATACACAGGTGGCGTGACTTGCAAATATAAAACTTGAAAAACCAGGTAGCTCGCATACACTTGGTGCAAGCATGTGAGAAACATCCTGAGACGGAACAAAAGATAAGATGGCATCAAGGACACTACATACCTAAGGGATATCTTTCTCAGCACACCTGTGTACAGATGGGGGGGGGGGGCTCAATGAGTTAGATTTGTAGCTCTAATTCTTACACGTGTCAGATTTTTTTTGAATCTCGTGACTATGATGGACCCACTGGACATAAAGCGAATATACTAGTTGAAACTTTCAAGAAATTTAAAACAACTAGATCGGCTTTAAAAGGTTGGCACTGTATACAACTAAGGTCAAGGTCAATCAGTGCACAAAAGTGTCAAGTTGAATTAGTAACAGAATGTTGTTAACTGTTCAGCACCAACCAAAAATGTCAATCCCAGGGTGTAAGATCATGATATACACCCCAGACTGAATATACCCACATTGTTTAGTGAGTCTATATACGTATGTTAAAGTTGTTACATATTCGCAGAAATTTTTCTGGAATAATTTTCTACTGCAAATGATATTGATCTTCTTTTTTTGCCATCTCAGATAATGCACGTCTTGGATATCTGTCAAAGTCAAAAGTATGTACAGTAAAGAAAAACATTCTCCAACTTTATATTAAAAATAACAAAATTTAGGCTGTTTATTTTACAAAAGCCTGTTGAGTATTTTTAGACTTACAACACAAGCTGTTACTACATGTACTATTTCCGCAAGCCCCTAATCCTTTTGTGCAATATAAGTGTGCCATGTATGACATAATATATAGACACAGCAATGAGAATCCTAGCCATGCAGACTTGTTTCAGAGATAGTAACCATGGCAATGTAATTACCCTATCACTGGATGTGCAGACATGTTAAGTCCTAATTAGGTTAACATAAGACTCAGACTCAGAACACAATTGGTACTGTAAATGCAGAAACTTTCGCGGTGGTTGTATTTTTGCAGAATTCATGGTGACCTCTCCACTGCAAATTCAAAAACGCCGCGAATATATCTTTGATCAAATACTGTACTACAAACCGAGAATCTAAAGCACTGTGAAAACCTTCTTCTTCCTTCTAACGCAAAATAAAACTACCGTGAAATAAAATGCACTTACAGTATCATGAATTTTTCTGCCTAAGTCTTTCCACTACTGCAATGAAGTAATTAAAAAAAACTAATTTCAATCCCAGCCATACATGCAAAGAAGTATAATTATGTATAAACATATCAACAGCATTCTTACCCTATATCCAAGCACTGAATTTATGTATCCAAATAAAAAATTCCAAAACACACCATGAGTAATCAAATCAATTCATTTCACCAAGGAGTTGATTTCACATCATTCTTGATTGACATGTCCATATTTGGTATGGCCTTACAGCCTCAAACTGTAATATATTCTATTGACCTAAATACATGAGTGATGTGCATTCTAAACAAAGGCATTACAACAGTATCCAATACTAATCCAATTGCTTCAATCTGAATAGGTTGGTTACATGAAAGCAAGATGTTTCTTAGCTGTAAACTTTGGATGATGCAAAAAATGCCCTTTTCTTTGCTGCTGCAAAATTCTGTAGCCATGAACATTAGTGTTATTTTTGACTCATTCAATATAACAGTTATATAAAATGTATGGGTATGGCAGACTACTCTCCTTGCAGCTATGGCCTGATTTATATAAGCTTACGACTGATGTTGTTTCATCAAATTTTTCATGATAGTGTACTGGTAATAATTATTAAATCCAATTCCAGTCTTTTCCAATATTATGACACACTGATATTGTTTGACAGTTTAACTTGAAAATCATCAGAATTTATGGCCAATCATGAAATCTGTATCTGTATTGATTGAGCCGGTATAAGTTG